>JAVTVY010040015.1:0-18390 GCA_036873755.1 Hanleya hanleyi | reverse complement strand
TTGATATCGCCCACGATGTGGTTGTCCACCGCGTCCGAGTAGACGTAGAGTCCGTACATACCCGACTTCATATCCATCGGCATCTCGCCATGGTGTTGGTTGGGACCAGCGAACGTCTGTAGATCGAAACCCATCATTTGCTGTAGTGTAGGACTGAGTTTCACATTCACGGTATCGGTGACGGTAAGCTGTGCCTTGTCGTTGTGTACGTTGACATCGAAGAACACGTTTCTCTTGAAGCGCAAGGCTATCAGGCGTGTTGCACTATCCGTCACCCCCGTAGCGCCTTATCATGCATCAGTCTTGACAGCCCACCCATGAACTCTTTGGGGGTATCATATTGGCCTTCGGGCAGGGTGAGCCGGGTGTTTTTGCCTTCGTAGGTGACCTCGTACCACACTTCATTGGCTCGCACGTTGTACCACGAGTAAGGGTATTGGATATCCACGAGGGCACATTCCCAGCGTCCAGGTAAATGTAACGGTTGCGGTAACTGGGTGACGTACTTGGCCACAGTGTTGTCAGGAAACACATCCAGCGAACTGTTACTGGGTAGGGTCAGGTAAAACATGGCGACTGAGCTGTCCTGCTGCTGCAGTTGGTTTTAATAGGTCTTCCACGCCTTGGGCGGTTGTGTCCGGCGTCGTGTTCGTCGCGTTGACTTGCTACGTGTCACGGCTCTGGAGATGTGGGGTGTCTTGATCAAGGGTGTTTTTTTATAGGCGCGAAAGAAAGTGCCCGTTGTGGTGGTGTTTTGGGGGTGACTCCGGTTCCCATTCGGCTTCCCAAGAAGGTAGTGGGCCACTCGGTGATTGCTGGGTTTGCTGCATAAAGGCCCAGCGGTGGGGGTTCCCCACCAATTCCTGTGGTACATGCATGTCTTTCAAGCCTTGAGCGAACACCTCCCATCCTCGAGGATCGGTGTGCGATCTGCGTTGACGCATCAGATCATTCACTAAATCCGTCATGTGGGTGCCGGGGAACACCTGATTCTGTACCAGGAGTTCGCCTTTATCATTCCAAGTCATGTTAGGATTCTGTTTCATCCGTTGTAATACCAGGCCAGCTTGTTTCTTGAACGAGGCAGGTACACTCTTCAGCACTTCGTCTTCCACCCACTGTGGGGCTGTGGGGGCTACCTCACCCGGCTGTTGGAGCGGTGCTGAGGTCAGCGGTCTGTCACGTGGTGGGGGTGGTGGTGGTGGTGGTGGTGCTGCTGTTGCTGGGGTAGACAGGGTTTTGTATTGGTCCATGAACGTCATGTACCGTTGAAGCGTCTCATTGTACCGTTGTATTTTCTCACTGTCGCTTAACCCCGGTCTCTGTAAGATCTATTGCATCTCTCCATCGAGGCTGTTTATGGTCTTCACCGTAGGTGGGACAGGGTAGGGTGATTGGAGGTTTTGCAGGAACCGTGGTTCGACGAGGACCATTTTTTCCGTGTGGTTCATTGTCGGCCGAAGAGTCCACCCAATACTGGACCCAACACGGAAGCGGCCAACGGTGCTAAGATGGCCCCGAGAAAGCCGCCTTTCTGTAACACCTTTTCTTTTGTGTTTGAGAGACTCGCTTCTGGACTAAAGTTCGGAGACCTGTCTTATGCTTGGTCAACTTGGTCTTCTGAGCCGGAGTCAGTGGTACGTTGCCTTTAACAGGTTGTACCCGATCTCGCACAGACAGCGTACAAGGTCAGGGTCCGCACCGCGTACAATGGTTCGGACTAACTCGGGTGGGGCCGTCTTCAATACACGGAGCGTGGGAGCGTGCTTCCGTACTCGCGCAGACATCCTGTACAACTAATGCTAGAACCCACAACTCTGCTCTTTTTATCCACCTCACAGACAAAGTCAACCCTGCTGTGGTATTCATTCTTTTTTATTATTCCCCCATCATCAAACACACAGACCCCAGCTGGGGGCGCCACTGTGGATGTGTTTACATTATTTTTGCATGTACACGTGGTGGGTCTCTCCGGGAAAGATGCCGGTCCGTAGTCGAAGGTGGTCGGAGGTGGCTTGCTTGAGGTCGAAGAGCATATACCCGTGCTGAGGGGTTGTGGCATCTTTGAAGGCTTCCAACGCAAACGGTATGCGGCCGGGATACATCTGTCTCGCCAGGTGCAGCAGTTGAGTGGTATCTCTCGGGTTTTTGAAGACCACCAGGTAGTGGGCATTTAAGCTGATATTCCGATGTTCTTTGTTTTTACTGAACAGATTCTGCACAATGTAGATGATGCTGAGCCGTCGATGATGGCTGCCTTTGGTAAGAGTTGGGTGACCCGTGCATCCGTCTCCGCCATGAGATCATCCAGAACCACCAAGGTGTCGGGTTCCAAATCGGCCGGGTTGGGTAGGCCTTCCACGAACGTGATGTGGGGCATTGCTGCATACGCTGCCTGCCATTCTCCGTAACACCACACGACTCGGGCAATGGGTGGGGTGATCATGCTGTCGGCGTGTTGAAGGAGCTTCCTGACGAAGTGCGTTTTGCCGGGGCCCGTCGGTCCTGCGATGACGCAAGTGAAGGGATGCTGCCACCGAGGGTCCATGGTTTGAGGTGTATCCGTTGTCGTGGTAACACGCTCTTGTAAATTTCGTACGAGTGAACTGGAGTGGTGGTGGGTACAACGTCGGTCGTCGTTGTCTGTTCACGTTCAGAGATGGTGCTGGGGGTGGGTACAACGTGGGTGGTCGTCGTCGTTGTCGGTTCACTGTGAGGGATGAAATCCGGTAGGTGTTCAGACGTAGTGGATGTACTTGGTGTAGGTGTAGAGCTCGACGTGGCTTGTGCACAGGGTGTGGTGGTGGTGGTGACTGGGCTCGATACGACTGGTGCTCTCTGTAGACCCGTTTCGCTGGTGCCTGGTGTTCTCAGTTGGTTAAGTAACGTGCTAACATAGGTTACGTCGTAAAACACACCTGCGTACAACACACTCAGCAGGGTTAGCAATAGCACCCCAAAGCCCACTTGCGCTTTGCGCGTTTTGCGAGACGCTGTCTTCAGAGGCAGCTGCTGTTGGTCCATAGCACTGTGGTCGGACGTGGAATGAAGGAGGACGGCAGTGGTGTCTGGCTTTATAGTCGTTTCACCTGGTTGGCAGCGACCCAGGAATTGAAGGAACTGGGCCAACCTTGCCATTTTACGAAATGAAACAGTTTGCCACGTCGACGTTCCGTTTTCAAAATCTGCTCCACCGTGTAGTAGTCTTGCTGTGTTTTTACAACAGGCTGTAATTCCGTGTCGTAAAACGTCCCCAGCAACGTTTCCCCTTGGAGATCTTCCAGTTCATAGACTCGCCGCTGTCGGGGTAGGCGCCGTTTAATCAGGAAGTGCTCATCGCTCCAGTTGGGCAAGTAACTTTTCTCGAACTTGCCCTTGACTTTACTGATCCGTACAGGGTCGCCGACCTTGTACACCGCCTTCGTCGTTCGCTGCGATGGCCTGGGGTACAAGACACGCCGGACTTGGGCTTCATTGCGTTGGGTCACGGTAATGGGGGCTCTCTCTATACTTCGATGATAGGCTCGATTGTAACCCCTCACCAGTTTCGGGAGAACATCGATGTACCGCCTTGTATTCTTATAGGTGAAATATTTATACATGCGGCCTTTGAATGTCCTGTTGAACCTCTCCACCACGGAAGCCTTGGTCTCGTTGTACGTATGGAAGAAAAACACCTTCTGTTTCTTGAGAAAGGCTTGGAACGGTCTGTTGAGGAATTCCGTGCCTTCGTCGGTTTGCAAATACAAAGGTTTGCGCCCGGTCTTGAAGATGTCTTTGAACGCCGCTATGAGATTTGCCCCCGTTTTCGTCCGGATGGGTACCACCCACGCATACTTCGATAGGATATCGATGCACGTCAAGATATACCGATTCTCATCGTTGTGTTTGGCAAAGGCGCTCATATCAACAAATCCGCTTGCCACTGGGCATCTATTCCTCCCACGATGACCCGGTTCCGTAGAAAATGGCGACGGACAGATCGATGTAAGGTATAGGTGTCTTGTCTTCTTAACCAATCTCGGACTTGGGCACGTTGTACCCCCTGGGGTTTGGCCGCTCGAGAGAGAGCCGACAATGCACTATAGGCTGCCGGACTGTCGGGACTGTAGTATAAGTTATCCAACACCTTCTCCCAGCGCTTCATGGTGACAAAATGATGATGGACCTGGCTCTATCGTTTATTTATAACGGGTATATCTTGGGCCTGAGTTTCTTTCTGATTTTCTTCGTGGACTTCCACAGTGGCCATGGTCAATGACCAGTCCAACTCGTCTGATGACCGCTTGATAAGCACTTCATCCACATCCACCACGGCATCTTCCAATGCAGACCATAGATCAGGGTGAAGGGTAAAATGCACTGTACCTCCATCTAGCCGAGCCAATTGAGCAAAGAAAGGGCCGCGTCGGATGTACACATCGTGACACAAGTGGATGAGGTCGCCGTCCAGTTCACCAGACAACACCCGTTTGAATTTGGTCCAGCCCTTCCGGGACAGACGAATGTGAGCCGGGCACGGTTGTGTAGGGTCCGTGTCTCCCACCACCTCCTCCATGATATCGACCTTATCCGCATACACGTGCAGGAAAACCTCGGGGTCAAGCTGAAATACGCCAGTACTATATGCTCCGTCATGGTCAGTACGTCAATGGTACCAGATTTCACTGTCTCTCGTATTTATAGGGAGAACCCCGTGAGATCAAAGGATCAGGTGGTCATGTCATTGGGCTGACTGAGTGTAGCGGGTAATCAATGGCATCGTCGTCGGGTTCATGTAGTTGTTCATGGGGTTCAGCCATTGGCCCCGCGGCTTCATCACGGATTTTTTCTTCTTCTTCATCGTTCTGGCCCGTCATGTGTGTCTGGGTGGCTTCATGAGGTGACACTGTCATTCCAGCCTCTGCGCATTCTATACATATAGTATTTTCTCCATCCGCTTTTTTTTCATTAGGTTCATCTAGTGCGTGTTCGATAGCATGAGCCCATGCCAATTGGTGGGGTGATCGATCGTCAGGTATAAATAACTGGTCCACCAGAGGGCCTATTTTCTCCAAGGCTGACCACAGAGAGGGAGTTAGGAGGAAACTTCGAGCCGGCTCTTGGTAGCGTCCCACCCGTGGGTAGAGCGCAGTATGGTATACGTAGTTGGCCTTGTCCAGGTGGATCAGGTGTCCGTCTAACTCTCCGCTCAACACCCGTTTAAACTTAGTCCACCCATCACGCTGTAGTGTCACCGTATTCGATAAAGTCTCAGGGGACGCCCTCCAATCCCCGCCACTATCTTCCACCAGAGTCACATAATCTTCATAAACGTATAATCCCACCTGGTAAGGTGTAAGGGGGAGGATGGCTCGTAGGACGGATGACATGCTTGGTCCAAATGTCGAACGGTGAATGACACACACTCTGTCTGACCCTGGTATTTATAGTGTCAATACCACAGCGCCAGGGTGAATAGGGCACAGACTAGTATGAGGCCAACCAGCCGGTGCTGGTTGCGGCGTGAGCGCTCGTGGTCCATAGCCCGAGCATCAAGGATGGCTGTCATAGTCCAGTAGTGGTGAGTGATGGCACGCCTCTCCATCGAGTGCACTCTGTGGAGGACCGCTTCTGTGAACTCGTTCAGGATCTGGCGTCGTCCCTCGTTGTCGTCGCCATCTGCAAACATGGACCGGACCACTGCTCGGTAACCCGTGAATGAATTCACCACGGTGGCATACTGTAAAATGCGAGTCGCATGGGGCTGGGTCTCCGCCATGGCTCTGTAGAAATGAAGGTGTGGGATCCAGAGGGACGTGTTTTATAGACCAGATGTAGCTCTACGGGTATAGTCCGTGATACGTACTATTCTGATGGGTTAGTCCAAAAAAAGGGAGCAACAACAACAACACAGATTACAGATCAATCCTTTTATTATGCGTGAACAACATAGAAATGCATGTACTGACCTGTCTGTGGGAGGTTTCCCACAATGGCGTTCACCTTCGCGTCTTTTCGTGTACGTCCGTGTCTTTTCGTTAAAGTCCGTGTATCTTCGGTAAAGTCCGTAGGCATTGGGCAAGGAAGCTTTTTCCCGAGACCGAATCACCGCCAGACATGACTGCATCACCGCGGATGAATACATTCTTGCACTCACTCACACCACAGGTCGAGTGAGGTATCAAAGTGAAGCTTAGGTGAAGGAGCATCTAATGGACTGGGTGTGGGGTTGACATGCATTCCATACAGGCAGAATGCAGGCAGGCAAGCAAGGCAGGGATGCAGGCAGGCAGGCAGGCAGGGAGACAGGTCAGGTCAGGTAAGTCAGATTGAATACACCCCTTTCCCTAAAAATGGACTCCTTTTATACGTTTTTCTATCCACCTCCCACCATGCACTGAGATCTTGCTTTACAACATGCCCCACCCTTCCCGAACATGCCCGAACATGCCCGAACATGTCCGAACCACGCCGCCATCTTGCTTTACAACATGGCCGACAACCCGAACATGCCCGAACATGCCCGAACATTCCCGAAAGCCGACCACGCCGCCATCTTGCTATACAACATGGCCGACCCTTCCCGAACATGCCCGAACATTCCCGAAAGCCGACCACGCCGCCATCTTGCTTTACAACATGGCCGACCCTTCCCGAACATGCCCGAACATGCCCGGGTCCAGTTTTCGACACAAAGTGACCACATCCGACAAAATGGCCAGTTTTCGACACCGGATGAGCCGCCATCTTGAACATACGTGCCGCCATCTTGGATATGTCCCATAATGCACCGGGTCAAAATACTCGCTTCTGATTGGACGAGAGCTCTGGGACGGATTTGAAATACTCGCTTCTGATTGGACGAGACCTCCGTATTGCATCTGCGCATGCGCAGAATGATATTCCTACCGCACACCCAACCCATCAGATGCCCCTTCAAGAATGCTTCACTTAGATACCTCACTCGACCCCATTGGTCCATTAGGGGCTCCCCTACATCCCAACACGGCTATTTTCATACACTTGGGCCACCGCGCATGCGCAGAATGCCGATAGTTCAACCCCACACCCAGCCCATCAGATGCCCCTTCACATAAGCTTCACTTTGATACCTCACTCGACCCCATTGGTCCATTAGGGGCTCCCCTAGCTCCCAACACGGCTATTTTCATACCCTTGGGCCACCGCGCATGCGCAGAATGCCGATAGTTCAGCCCCATATCCAGCCCATCAGATGCCCCTTCACGAATGCTTCACTTTGATACCTCACTCGACCCCATTGGACCATTAGGGGCTCCCCTAGCTCCAAAACGTCTATTTCCATACCCTTGGGTCACCACGCATGCGCAGAATGCCGATATTTCAACCCCACACCCAGCCCATCAGATGCCCCTTCACGAATGCTTCACATCGATACCTCACTCGACCCCACTGGACCAGTAGTCAATCTCCTAGCTCCAAAAAGGCTATTTTCATACCCTTTGGCCTCCGCGCATGCGCAGAATGCCGATAGTTCAACCCCGCGCCCAGCCCATCAGATGCCCCTTCACCTAACCTTCAATTTGATACCTCACTCGACCCCATCGGACCCTTAGGGGCTCCCCTAGCTCCAAAAAGGCTATTTTCATACCCTTCGGCCGCCGCGCATGCGCAGAATGACGATATTTCAACCCCACACCCAGCCCATTAGATGCTCCTTCACCTAACCTTCACTTTGATACCTCACTCGACCCCATCGGACCATTTTATCTAGGGACTACTTTTTCTCCGCGGAAGCTTTTTCCCGAGACCGAATCACCGCCAAAACCACGGCCAAACCGCATCAACATGCCCGAACATGCCCGAACCACGCCGCCATCTTGCTTTACAACATGGCCGACAGCCGCCATCTTGCTTTACAACAGCACCGACAACACGAACATGCCCGAACATGCCCGAACCACGCCGCCATCTTGCTTTACAACATGGCCATCAGCTCAACCAATCAAAAGCCTCGTTACAAACCATCAAGTTGTGACGTCATAGTTACATCCGGGTGAAAAAAGGCTTCTACTGCTCTTTGTACACTACTAATGGCGTATCTTTGTTTTCAAAAAAAGTCGTATCTCCACCAAACAGATTTTGGTAGACTTTTAGTATGTTGTTACCTATGTGAAATGCATACCAGTGAAAAAAATTCTGGTGCAATTTGTTTTGGGTCCAGATAGATTTCCTCGACTGTCATGAAAATGGTAAAAAGTTCAGATTTAGAATGGCCCCATACATCCGCCATTTTGAATTTCTCCATAAATATTTTCGTGCAAGGCTATTATTTTAGGCTGAGTATAACCTTGATATGATAACGAATGGAATGAGTGTAAGTAATGGCCCATTTTTTCCACGCTTAGTACCAAGTACAAGGTTTTCTTATAAGAGCAAGAGTCAGGTAAACACTAAAATTTCGCGAAAAATACCTCAAATTTCAACTTGAAATTTAATATATTTCCCATGCATATCTGTTTGTAGACTATTAGTATGTTATTCTAGAGACCTTTCGGAAATGCACTGCAGCAAAAACAAATCTGTTGCAATTTGTGGTGGGTCAAACCTCAATTTGACTGGACTAAAACTCCACCACCAAAGTTCAAAAGTTCAAAAGCTCTCAGCTCCAAAGCTCTAACTCTCGGGATATGGTACACATCTTGTAGTTGTATAAGTATAACACATACGCCACCGCCAATCAGCCCTTATTATAATGTTACTGTTTACTATTCCTCTGTCTAGCCTGCTCGACACAAATTTTCAAATTCTTTATTAGGCACGAACACAATTTACATTGGTTAAGGCCGCATAACAAGACATAAACAAATACAACTATATACAAGGTAAAAAGCATTTGATGCAGATTAAAATCTACTGACTACACACCGGAATGACTCCTATATTGAAGGAAGTCTTCTTTTAAAACTTGTGTACAAATATTTAGCGAACAATCTGGTGGATTTATACGAGTCGCAGCGAAGGAATTTAGACAATATTGAACGAGCAGGATACTTTTGAATATCGATGTTTAAATCAGTAAAGAGCTGACGTCTCAAATCCTCATTATTTGAGCAACACATTGCAAAATGAAATTCATCACCAACAGAGCTCACGCAGTACTGGCAAGTACGCATTTCTCTTGGAATTATGGATTGGTGATAACGACCCGATTCAATTTCTAAAGTATGATTACTTACCCTTAATTTGGTAATTTTGACACATGTGTTGAATCGTTGTGGAGCTCACGGATTATAGTTATGGGTTCACTGAATAAAATAAGTCGCATCTACACCTACTGCAACCAGATTTTTGGGGGGATCTGAAGTTTGTGAAAACATCCATCAAGGATAGCAGGGATCGACCAGGAAAATAACTTTAAACGAAAGAAAATCATGTCCATCAGTGTAAGTATGCAATACCGCCAATCTGCAGAGGAATAGATTACACTACAGAAGGCCGTGAATACGCGCGTCAGGATAGCTGTGGGATCAGGGAAAGTAAGGGAGGAGTAGCGGGAGTACATTACCATGCGTTTATGGAGAAATAATAGGATGATTTGCTTGAAAAGAACTTCTGTTGAACAGAACTTTTCGAGCTGTGCGTGTACTAACAAATGTGGAATCGTATATAGTTGGACTGGGGCTATTCGGCCAGCACACCTGTATTCAACCATCTGGCAATAAGTCGATGATACGCGACTGAAGTATCTTTTTCAAATGCGACCGGTCGTCAGAGTTCTTGTATTCATCACCAAGACCATACACGACTGGTACAAGAGTCTTCCTTAACTATTATCGCATTTGTCAAAGAAACTTTGGTTGAGTGTCCACCATACCACTATAAAACCTATCATAATTCAATCACACTGATAGTTAAAATTCAATCACCCTCAGTCATTCTAATATATTTGATCACCCATCCAAAACCTTTACAATGAAGAAATAATAGATAATATGTATAATTTACAGTAATTAAGTAATGTTAAATATGAAGGACCTCCCCCTAACGTTGGTCCTATGTCTCTTATACTCGCTTGTCCCCCTCTCCCGATTTTATCATTTCCATTGATGTGTTTGATCAACACGATGATAGCAAAATGATTAGTGTTTAATACAAACATTACCCAGCCCCCCCCCCCCCCTTCTGTTTATTCTGTTCGCCAATTTCGCCAAGATAATCCCCTCCATGTAGATCTCGATGTCAGTTTCTAAAATGAAATTTATTTCATAAGCATCCGCAGTAGTAGGGAAAGGGGACGAAGGGTATGATTTTGCCGGGGGAGATAACTCTTGCATCCGCCAGGGCGCGCTGTTCCAGGTTAAAGGTATAGGGGACGCCCCATCGCCTTTCACCTCTGGGGCGCCAGGGGGCGCCACCAGCTGCGTGTGTATTCCTCCGCGGTGATGCGGTCTGGTGGTGATGCGGTCGCGGGAAAAAGCTTCCGCGGAGAAAAAGTAGTCCCTAGACTTGAAATACGCTGCATGGTCCGATTGGGTCGAGTGAGGTATCAAAGTGAAGCATTCGTGAAGGGGCATCCAGTCATGGGTGGGGGCATGTAAAATTAGGATTTTTCCCCGAAACTATAAAAAGCGGAACACGGACTTTACCCCTAAAATAGGGGAAAACCCCTATCAACTCTAGTCAAAAGGGCTAATATCGGTCCCCGGGCTTATTGGGGCCTGCCTATCAAGTCAATGGGGTGGGTGCATGTAAAATTAGGATTTTTTCCCGAAACTATAAAAAGCGGAATACGGACTTTACCCCTAAAATAGGGGAAAACACCTATCAACTCTAGACAAAAGGGCTAATATCGGTCCCCGGGCTTATTGGGGCTGCCTATCAAGTCAATGGGGTGGGTGCATGTAAAATTAGGATTTTTTCCCGAAACTATAAAAAGCAGAATACGGACTTTACCCCTAAAATAGGGGAAAACCCCTATCAACCCTAGCCAAAAGGGCTAATATCGGTCCCCGGGCTTATCGGGGCCTGCCTATCAAGTCAATGGGGTGGGTGCATATAAAATTAGGATTGTTTCCCGAAACTATAAAAAGCGGAATACGGACTTTACCCCTAAAATAGGGGAAAACACCTATCAACTCTAGCCCAAAGGGCTAATATCGGTCCCCGGGCTTATTGGGGCCTGCCTATCCAGTCAATGGGGTGGGTGAATGTAAAATTAGGATTTTTTCCCGAAACTATAAAAAGCGGAGCACGGACTTTACCCCTAAAATAGGGGAAAACACCTATCAACCCTAGTCAAAAGGGCTAATATCGGTCCCCGGGCTTATTGGGACCTGCCTATCAAGTCAATGGGGTGGGTGCATGTAAAATTAGGCTTTTTTCCCGAAACTATAAAAAGCGGAACACGGACTTTACCCCCACAATAGGGGTCTGTATTATACAATATAAGGGAAAATGCCTGTATGGGGTATGGGGATGGTCAATTTTTTCGTGGGCTTTACTATGGCTTGTGGGGTCGCGTTTTTCTCGTCTCGCCAAGAAAATGACAATGGGAAGGGTCCCGGAGCGAATCGGTGAAATTTTTGGGAAAAGTCACCGAGGTCTGTATATAGGCCCATAGGCTGGCCATGGGGGGTATAGGTCCAACCTGGGAAATTCACACACGTTCATTGTGATATGGGTTGCTTGGATTTGTTTTTCACGTCTCGTCATTTAGAACACGATGGGAAGGGTCCCGGAGCGAAACGGTGAAATTTTTGGAAAAGTACCATATAGCCCATATAGCTCCATACTGGCTATGGGGATATAGGTCCATCCTGCGAAATTCACACACGTTCATTGTGATATGGGTTGTTTGGTCTTGTTTTTCTCGTCTCGTCATTTAGAACACGATGGGAAGGGTCCCGGAGCGAAACGGTGAAATTTTTGGAAAAAGTTCACCGAGGCCTGGGTAGGCCCATAGGCCTATACTGCATGGCTATGGAGGCATAGGTCCATACGGGGTCATTTGGGGTCTAGGTGAGCCCCTTATGATCCTATGGTGTCGTATGAGGTCTTATTTTGAAGCTCCCGTGGAATTTGTAATGTATCGGCTCATGGTTCGTCCGTGTGCAAGAGTCTGCGCATGCGCAGTCTGGCCGTAGTATAGAAAGCAGGCATGTTGGGGGGTATGTGGGGTGTGTGTTTGGGGTAGAGATGGACCACTATGTCTCCAAATGGGTTGTGGGAGGTGTCAAAGTGAAGCTTGGGTGGGGTAGAGTCAGAATGGCGTGTTTTTAAGTGCAAGTCGCGTCAATCTGCGCATGCGCAGTTGGGTGTAGTAAGTAAAGTGGCCATTTTGGGGGTGCGTGGAGGTGTGTTTGGGGTAGAGAGGGACCATCCTTGGTCCGATTGTGTCGTGGGAGGTGTTATCTTGTAGCTCTCGGGATGTACATCCCGATTTGAGGGATGTTCACGTCATCTGTGACGTCATCGGTGACGTCATCAGTAGGAGTAGTAGCGAAAGTGGGCATTTTAGGGCAGTGAAGGAAGGTATTTGGTGTAGAGATGGACCATCCATATCTGTCACACATTATACCACATCTTTGTTGTGTTATACCACATCTGTCCTGCATTATACCATATATGTCCTGTATTATACCATACCTGTCCTATGTTATACAATATCTGTCCTGTATTATACCAAATCTGCCGTGTATTGTACCATATTTGTTTTCTATTATACCATATATGTCCTGTATTATACCAAATCTGCCCTGTATAATACAGTATCTGTCCTGTATTATACCAAATCTGTCCTGTATTATACCAAATCTGTGCTGTATTATACAATATCTGTCCTGTGTTATACCATATCTGTGCTGTATTATACAATATCTGTCCTGTATTATACAATATCTGTCCAGTATTCTGCAATATATGTCCTGTATTATACAATATCTGTCCAGTATTCTGCAATATATGTTCTGTATTATACCAAATCTGTCCTGTATTGTACCATATATGTCCTGTATTATACCATATCTGCTCTGCATTATACAATATTTCTCCTCTATTATACCATATCTGTGCTGCATTATACCAAATCTGTCCTGTATTGTACCATATATGCCCTGTATTATACCAAATCTGTGCTGTATTATACAATATTTGCCCTCTATTATACCATAGCTGTGCTATATTATACCATATCTGTCCTGAATTATACCATATCTGTGCTGTATTATGCAATATCTGTCCTGTGTTATACAATATCTGTCCTGTATTATACCAAATCTGTCCTGTTTCGTACCATATTTGTCCTGTATTATACAATATATGTTCTGTATTATACCAAATCTGTGCTGTATTATACAGTATCTGTCCTGTATTATACCAAATCTGTGCTGTATTATACAATATATGTTCTGTATTATACCAAATCTGTCCTGTATTATACAGTACATGTCCTGTATTATACAGTACATGTCCTGTATTATACCAAATCTGTGCTGTATTATACCATATCTGTCCTGTATTGTACCATATATGTCCTGTATTATACAATATATGTTCTGTATTGTACAATCGGATAGCCGTTGTCGTGAATAACAAGTTCAGCAATGTTCATACAGTTTATTATCCCCAATGTTACATCATACCCAGGCTGGGGGAGCCGCCCTGGGCATGTTTAGTATGTTCACAGCAAAACAAATTGAAATATCAAACACCATGTTTCATTATTTAACGCACCGTCACATTAGGTACAAGTGTTTACTGAGCTCAAGTCAACGATCAGCATGTAGACATATAGAGTATGTACGGCATGTTATGGTATTCGTCAGTGCACGGGTGACGCATTCAGCCGAGGGGGTCGGTCAGCTTGGTAACGAAAACGTAACATTGGTCACCCTCTCCACTGTCCACTTGGTGTTGGGGCGTTGTCGTTGGGCCCATTCCAAGGGATCCACGGTGTCCAGTTTCTCCAGCATCGTCTCTAGCGACACCCGGTTAATGATGGTAAACGGTTGGTCAAATACCTGGATGTTACTGCTCGGGTAAAAGTATCGGACTTGGACTGTCTCCTTATGCTGCAGCACATAACCAAACGCCAGATTCAATCTGAAGGCCGTAGTTTGGTCGTTGAAGATGGCTTCCACGTAGCTACGTAGACGGGCGAGGTCGGTCAGTCGGAAATTGTAGATATCTTGAATAGGGCGATGACGGTTGAAACATTGCCGTATCATGGACCAATGGCGCCGATAGATGTCACTCACTGGATGGGCGTCCTGTAACAGATCGCTAGGAACATTTATGGGCTCGTAAAATGTTCGATGTTGTCAGGCGTATGACTCGAAACCGTAACGGTGGGGTCCGGCTGGATATTCAGGCTCTTCTGAACTGTGGGTATAGGCGGGCTCTCCGTCATCGCATCACCAGTGGCGTTCGTCTCCCCGGGCTCATCTTCACTGGGTCTGACCTTCCGCGGCTCCTCTTCAGTGGAAAGTTGTCGCCCAAACCGTAGAGACGGGGCATGGATCAAACGTTGGTGTCGCAGCAACTGACTGGTCAGTTTGAAGAGTTGACCACAATCCTTACAGTGTTCCGTCGCGCCCTCGTGGAATGAGCGTTCGTGGCGCAGTAAATGATCCTTCCGATTAAATGACCGTGCGCAGGTTATACAAGTATACCGTGCATCGTTGTGGGTGGAGGCCTTGTGGCGGTGCAAGTCGTGCAGACGAGTAAACTGCTTCTGGCAAGTTGTGCAAGTGAACATCTTGGTGGTTGACAGAGTGTCTGATGAAACGGCCAGGCCGCTTCCCTTTTATAACACGCTAGCTGGTGATCTATTTTTAGCACACTCAGTTCAACTATCCCCAAGTCGAGGGCCGAGCCGTGACATCTTCGGTAACCTCCGTGTCTCTTCGGGCACCTCCGTGACATCTTCGGTCACCTCCGTGTCTCTTCGGTCACCTCCGTAACTACCCGGCTGTTCCCGTGTAAACCCGGATGGATCTGCGTGTCTCTTCCGTGACCTCCGTGACATCTTCGGTCACCTCCGTGTCTCTTCGGCCACCTCCGTACCGTCAACGATCAGCATGTAGACATATAGAGTATGTACGGCATGTTATGGTATTCATCAGTGCATGAGTGACGCATTCAGCCGATGGGGGTGGTCGGTCAGCTTGGTAACGAAAAACGTGGCATTGGTCACCCTCTCTACGACCCATTGTGTGTTGGGGCGTTGTTGTTGGGCCCATTCCAAGGGATCCACTGTGTCCAGTTTCTCCAGCATCGCCTCTAGCGACGCCCGCTTAATGATGGTAAACGGTTGGTCAAATACCCGGATGTTACTGCTCGGATAAAAATATCGGGCTTGGTCTGTGTCCTTATGCTGCAGCACATAACCAAACGCCAGATTCAACTTGAAGGTCGTAGTTTGATCGTTGAAGATGGCTTCCACGTAGCTGCGTAGACGGGCGAGGTCGGTCAGTCGGAAATTGTAGATATCTTGAATAGGGCGATGACGGTAAAAACAGTGCCGGATCATGGGCCAATGGCGCCGATAGATGTCACTCACTGGATGGTCTTCGTGTAACAGATCGCTAGGAACATTTATGGGTTCGCCCACGAAGTGTACTTTGCCCTCCACGTCGTACAAAATCTGGCCCAAGATCTTGTCGTCGGAGTTTGACCGTTGAATTAGGGCGACATCATCATCGGCCCTCGTGCGATGGGTGGGAGTTCCCCCTGTCTCGATATTGATGCCTACGGGCTCTTCTACCTGCAAACGTGGCTGCGGAACAGGGTTTCGTGTGCGTTGGTGTCGCAGCAACTGACTGGTCAGTTTCAAAAGCCGACCACATTCTTCGCATGGACGCTTGGGTACTTCATGGCGTGCACGTGTGTGGCGCTGTAAATGATCCGGGCGCTGAAGCGACAGTGTACATATCGTACAGCTATACCGGGCGGTTCCTTCGTGCTTGGTAGCCTCATGGCGGCGCAAGTCGTGCAGACGAGTGAATGATTTCGAGCGCGTAGTACAAGTGAACATCTTGGTGGTTGACAGAGTGTCTGATGAAACGGCCAGGCCGCTTCCCTTTTATAGCACGCTAGCTGGTATCATGTTCGGGCACCTCCGTGTCTCTTCGGTGATCTCTGTGACATCTTCGGTGACCTCCGTGTCTCTTCGGGCACCTCCGTGACATCTTCGGTGACCTCCGTGACATCTTCAGGCACCTCCGTGTCTCTTCGGCCACCTCCGTGTCTTTTCGGGAAGTGACCGAAGAGACTCGGAAGTGAACGACATTGTGGGAAAAACCCCACAGACAGGTCAGTACATGTGCTATCATGTTCACACTCCGTCACCGAAAAGACACAGACTGAAGATGGCGGACCTCGCCCGGTGGTGGTGGTGGTGGTGGTGGGAGGTCCCGTGTGGCAGAGCTCTTGGATCGGAGCGCTTGGAGCTCAAAGCGTGTGGAGCTCAGAGCTCGGAAGTGACATTTGCATATGACCTCTGTGACCGCGGTGGAAACCTTTACACTGCGCGCGCCGGGGTCAAAGGTCAGTTCCGGTCACCTTTAGCGACGTACACCAAACAGAAGCGAGTATTTAAAATCCGTCACAGAGCTCTCGTCCAATCAGAAGCGAGTATTTTGACCCGGTGCATTATGGGACATATCCAAGATGGCGGTTCCAAAATGGCGGATCCAACATGGCGGCTCCAAAATGGCGGCGTATGAGAGCTTCTGGACATGGACCTGATAGAAGTCCGGAATGGTGGAACATTCGTAAACATTCGGGCACTTTTATATCCGGGAACTTTTACATCCGAAGAGACACGGAAGTGCCCGAACATGATATCAGCTAGCGTGCTATAAAAGGGAAGCGGTCTGGCCGTTTCATCAGACACTCTGTCAACCACCAAGATGTTCACTTGTACTGCGCGTGCTCGAAATCATTCACTCGTCTGCACGACTTGCGCCGCCATGGGGCTACCAAGCACGAAGGAACCGCCCGGTATAGCTGTACGATATGTACACTGTCGTTTCAGCGCCCGGATCATTTACAGCGCCACACGTGCACGCCATGAAGTACACAAGCGTCCATGCGAAGAATGTGGTCGGCTTTTCAAACTGACCAGTCAGTTGCTGCGACACCAACGCACACGACATCCTGTTCCGCAGCCACGTTTGCAGATAGAAGAGCCCGTAGGCATCAATATCGAAACAGGGGGAACTCCCACCCATCGCACGAGGGCCGATGATGATGTCGCCTAATTCAACAGTCAAATTCCGACGACAAGACCTTGGGCCAGATTTTGTACGACGTGGAGGGCAAAGTACACTTCGTGGACGAAGCCATAAATGTTCCCAGCGATCTGTTACACGAAGACCATCCAGTGAGTGACATTTATCGGCGCCATTGGCCCATGATCCGGCACTGTTTCTACCGTCATCGCCCTATTCAAGATATCTGCAATTTCCGACTGACTGACCTCACCCGTCTACGCAACTACGTGGAAGCCATCTTCAATGACCAAGCTACGTCCTTCAAATTAAATCTGGCGTTTGGTTATGTGCTGCAGCATAAGGACACAGACCAAGCCCGATATTTTTTACCCGAGCAGTAACATCCGGGTATTTGACCAACCGTTTACCATCATTAACCGGGCGTCGCTAGAGACGATGCTGGAGAAACTGGACACCGTGGATCCCTTGGAATGGGCCCAACAACAACGCCCCAACATCAAGTGGACAGTGGAGAGTGTGACCAATGTTACGTTTTTCGTTACCAAGCTGACCGACCACTCCCATCGGCTGAATGCGTCACTCATGCACTGATGAATACCATAACATGCCGTACATACTCTATATGTCTACATGTTGATCGTTGACGGTACGGAGGTGACCGAAGATACACGGATGTTACCGAAGATGTCACGGCTCGGCCCTCGACTTCGGGATAGTTGAACTGAGTGTGCTAAAAATAGATCACCAGCTAGCGTGCTATAAAAGGGAAGCGGCCTGGACGTTTCATCAGACACTCTGTCAACCACCAAGATGTTCACTTGCACAACCTGCCAGAAGCTGTTTACTCGTCTAGATAATTTACGACGCCACAAGGCCTCCACCCACAACGATGCTCGGTATACTTGTACAACCTGCGCACGGTCATTCAATCGGGAGGATCATTTACTGTGCCACGAACGCTCATTCCACGAGGGCGCGACGGAACAATGTAACGGTTGTGGTCAACTCTTCAAACGACGCAGTCAGCTGCTGCGACACCAACGGTTGATTCATGCCCCGGTACCATGGCATGTGCGACAACTTCCTACTGAAGAGGAGCCGCGGAAGGTCAGACCTAGTGAAGATGAGCCCGGGGAGACGAATGCCAATGGTGATGCGATGAAGGAGAGCCCGTCTATACCCACAGTTCAGA
>JAVTVY010040014.1:0-18863 GCA_036873755.1 Hanleya hanleyi | reverse complement strand
CGATCACATCACTTTAAATTACTTAGTGGACTTAACCTACACACCCAACAGTATACATATCTTGCGTTATCTCTGAAAGTTTTAAATCATACTGTCAGAGATATACAACGTCTTCAGGAAATAACATAAAACGCACAATCGCTAAAGTTGGTCAAGATATAGCGTATTTTCCACTGTACTGCCCAGTGAACATAATCGAAACACCCAAAGACCGGCTTTTCTTGAAACTCAACTGCTTGGATAAAGGACTGGACATCATTAATTTACCACGAATACTGAATGATCCAGAGGTACGCAGCGCTGTACCAAACCATTTTAAGTTCACAGAACCTCCTTGCATTTCATACAAGTATACTAAATCTATAGCCACCAAAATATTCAGTTTACTCTAATGCTTTCAAGGAGTTTGACTGGAACTTATACACGTCTGGAGGCTATAGTTGTGATTGTGAATCATCGAACTGTATCTTTACACCATGTTGTGACTGGTGACCTTGATCTAGTGAGTAATGAGGACCTAAAAACACTCCTGATGAAGGAACCTAAATATAGAGAGCCGAGAAAAATAAACCTGAAGGCGCACCAGAAGAGAGTCCTGACTGCACTGGAAGGGTATGTTATTGGGTGGTCAAAGCGAGAAAAAAATGAGTCTACAATACTCGCTGGCTGGCTAAACATCACCAAGAACAAGGACATTGAAACAATCCGCCATATTGACAGTAGTACCCTTCCCCAAGCAAACCCAGTACTGAGAAACTTCAGTTCGCAAGAAGTTCTGGGAAATCTCCACAGTAAATTCGTCATAGTCCCAGTAGACAAAGCTGCAATTAATATAATATTCATATGTAAATATCACTATTACCAGGTGCTGGTTAAGGAATTGAGTATAAGCGCACCATCGCCGAATACGTCTACTTACTCCCAAACATCCGTTACTCCGAAAGATTTATTTAACAACCACAAGGAAAGAGGTATTTGTCTTCCAACCACCCAAACATTATTGCAGAAACTTGTAAAACAGGGCTATATCATCAAGCACCTCTACTCGAAGTTTCTCATATTTGGCGATTTAAATCGCATCCTGGTAGAAAAATACGAGCGTAGCATACAATATCTATGGCGGTACGTTTCGTAACTGGTGTCTAATTCCGCTTAACCCAGGGCTTGAGGCTGTTTAGTCCAGTCAATCTGCGGTGTGACCTAAACAAATTTGCAACAGAATTGCGGTTTGCTGCAACTATTCCCCAAACAATCCCAAACAACATATAACAAGCGCTGAATGAGCGCAAAGACCTCCGTCGAGGCAACAGGGTCAGTAGGGGAATAGTACATCACTGAATAACATAGGGCCGGATGCCAAGCTCAATTTTGCATTTGTTGACGTGAACTTCACCAATGGTAATTAACGTGAGGTTCCCCACTAGCATGTCCAGCTAGGGATGTGGAAGCCACATTCCCCGCAAATAATATTTCTTTGATTTCACGTGCTTGAAATATTGGGGTATGGAATAGAGTATATTGATGGAAAACCTGGAATACTGCTTGAGACATTAGGCCCCTTCCCACCCACACCTCCCCATGAGAGGACACCCCCACCCAAATCAACACGTTAGCGGCAGAAATGAGATCCTGTGTGCCTAGTTTTACCAACTTGCTTGTGATTTTATGCTATAGGCCCTATACATCAACACTTCATATTTTGTATGTGTACAGTATAGCATCCTCATTGACAGAATCCTCTACAAAACACATCTGATTTTACCGACACTTCGTTCTGATCTGTCCCAGCATCATGTGCGGATTCAATGAGCTCGGAATAATTTTGTATACTGGTGTTACAGGTCACCTTCACCATAATGTATCAATTACCATGGACTTGTACGTGTATCACATTCATATTGAATGGTGATGGCTGATGAGAATATTTCCCATATGGAACAAATGGCTGGATTCCAGCGAATAAAAAGTTCATGTTAATAATAAACAACATACAATTAATAATACTATCAAATAATTATGTATATTCCTTGTCGACATCAATATAATACAGACAATATTATGACTGAATCAGGGTAACAGATATCCAAGGGTATATATGTCTACACTAAACTGAAGGAGATCCATGATGCGTATTATATTACGTTGTAAAACTTCACTTGCTAATCTCGATTATGTTGCTTATTGTGAAAATAAATGAAGTTATGAAAATAAATTTAGTATGATTGCCCAGTATCCTCAAATTAGAAATATCTTCAGCAGCTAAAGTTAAGCCAATCATAACAATATATAACACCATGGTACTCAGGAAATGAAGTCTTTGTTTCTAGAAGCTAAATCATTTCTGACACATTCAAGTCCTCACCTGGTCAAGGGACATAATTTTGTAAAAAAAAACAAAAAAAAAAAAACAAGTATAGATCCACACTGGCGCAGACCAGAAAGTTTTATGACCTTTGATGATATTTGTGGAGCATGCTGCAGGACTTCAACTTTCATGAATCTGATATTATCCACACAATCCCATTCTACATGATATTTTTGCCATAGCACCGATAAACTAGATCCCTTCATTTATGTGGTCTAGATCCAGGAGCTATTGGGGGCTGCAGGTTTTGTAAAAGTTAGATCCAATTATTCTGAGAGAAGGAATGAAGTCCGGCATGGTTGTTTTGAGGTAAAACTGGGCATCCTTGAAAATGTCTGACCGATTGACACATGTATCACTCTGCCGGTCATCATTACATGCGTAATGTTTATTTCCTGAGGAATCGGGGGGGGGTTGTGGCCAATCACTGACTCTGATGCTTATGTGCTTCATGACCTACGTGACAGGTTTATGGACTTTACAACATGTTGGCAGAAGATTATTGTATCTTACATCAAGTTTATGGCTGGAACTATGAAATAAATTTAAAGGTAAACATATGCCAAAGCATTGTACATGTATATGTGCTATGTCGCTGTAAATTGCAGGATTAGTGGTCTGTGGACTGGGCAGCGGCACATGTCTGCATAAGTTTTTCAGTGCTCTCCAGGTAAATGCCATGATTGGAAATATGAAATTAATTCAAAAGTAAACATGCCATATATGACATTGTACATGTATAAGCTTATACATGTGACATGTTGCTGTGAATCACACGTTTTTTGGCTTGTGAACTACATGATACTGTTATGGGCAGTCAGCACATGTTTGCAGAAGTTTACTGATGGTTTTCCAGTCCGAAACAGGCAGGGAAATATGAATTTGACCCAAAAATCAACCGGACTATTACACAAAAATACTACAATATAGTACATGTTGTTTGTGTTGAAGTTTCGCACAATTTGGATTTCACGGACTACGTGACAGGTTTATCATGTACGACACATGTTGGCGGAACTTTATTGATTGTTTTCCAGTCCGAAACAGGCAGGAAAATATGAATTCGCAGAAAAAAGCAAACCTGCATTTTACATAACAAAGACATAAATTTGGTACGTGTGCTGCGCGTTGATAAATCGCACAATTTTGATTTGGCAGACTACGTGAAAGTCTTATGGACTACGGGACATGTTGGCGGAAGTTTTCCAATGCATTCCCAGTCCCAAGCAAGGAAGGAAATATGAATTTGACCCAAAAATCAACATGACTATTACACAAAAATGCTACAATATTGTACATGTTGTTTGCATTGAATTTTTGCACAATTTGGATTTCAAGGACTACGTGACAGGTTTATCATCTACGCCACATGTTATCAAAACTTTGCTAATGGTTTTTAATCTGAAACAGGCAGGGAAATATGAATTTGCAGAAAAAAGCAAACCTGCATTTTACATAATAAATACATGAATTTGGTACATGTGCTGCGCGTTGATAAATCGCACAATTTTGATTTGGCAGACCACGTAAAAGTCTTATGGGCTACGGGACATGCTGGTGGAAGTTTCAATGCATTTCCAGTCTCAATCAAGCATGGAAATATAAATTTTACCCAAAAGTAAACATGAATTTTGAATAAAAACAAAGAAAAATAGCACATGTTGTTTGCGTTGAATTTTCATACAATTTGGGTTTCACAGACTATGAGACAGGTTTGCCATCTACGTTATATATCAGTGGAAGATTACGGATACTTTTCCGCGCCCAAACATGCAGCAAAATAAAAAATAAACGAAAAATAAAACATGCATTTTACAGTTTTACACAACATTACAAGTATATGGACCACGCCCCCTTTGTTCGGTTATTGATTTAACGACTAATTGGCTATAGTTCGATGGAACGAGACTGACCTGCGTTAGAACATATGTCATAGAACATGTTCGCATAGATCTGGAGTAATGAAACACTCTTGGAAACAAGAAATGACTCAAAATACAAACCCGGAAATGGAAAACAACAACATGTCTTGGTTTGCGCGACCTTGATGACCTTCCCCACCGTAAATTTTATTTCGGGAAATAGAGCCTAATAACGTGTTTGCTGGTGGAAAGGGAATATTTCCTGCCTCCTAGATTTTCACAAGCTTTCGTTTGATGGGGAAAAGATGGAGAGAACGGGTGTAGTTTAGCCAAAGGGGGGGGGGGGGAGAAAATTGATGGGAAATCTGACCTGATTTGGCAACGTCGTTTGAGGTTCAGCGATTTGGGTTCAGACTCGCTGTGAGTTTCGATTCGTTTCAAATGGTTCCAAAAGGTTTCAAAAAGTTTCAATTTGGAATGGAGTCTATCGGGGGAGAGAAGAAGCGAAAAATCGCATTGTCCGTCTCTCCAAGCTGGAGGGCCGCCATGTTCAATCTCTCGGTGGATGCAGGACAGGACCGGATAGATCTGGTTTCGAGATTGAGGTGGAACCCGACTACAGAAGCAAGGCCCACTGCAATGCATTGCAATGGGGAACCCCATTATTTCAATTGTGTCCAAAGAAAAAGTGCAAGATTTTGTCGGGAACCATGACGATCCCTATTGGAAATACTACGAGTCGTGGGTTCCCCATATGACAATTATTTGGCGGGAGATTTCACGTTGCGTTCCTAGACCTCCGTCTGATCGACGGAGGTAAAAAATGTAGATGAATATAAGCGGGGCAAACTTTTAATTTGCATAAATCCAAGATGGCCGTTTTGCGCAATATTTTCAGTCAATTTTACACAGTATACACTATACCTTGGGCAGGGTTGCTCAAATTAAGCACTACAAATTAAAACAACTTCACATACATTCACACTGATAATATTTGTAGATATTTTGACCAAGCAAATAGACAAGATGACTGCCATTTTCAAGATGGTCGCTTTTCAGACAGTCGGATACCATCTCCAGCATATTAATCCAACGGTAATGGTGGTCCTCCAAGGAATGAAGGTAAGGTTGATTCTTAAAAAAAATGGAGGTAACGGCGGCTCTTCAGGTCTGAAAGTAACGGTGATCCTTCAAAGAATGGAGGTATTAAATGGTGGTATTTCAGGTAAGAGGTAACAGTGGTCCTCCGGGTATGAGGTAACGGTGGTCCTTCAAGAAATGGGAGTAACGTTGGTCCTCCAGGTATGGTGGAAACGGTGGTCCTCCAGATATGGAGATAACGTGGGACCTTCAGTTATGGAGGTAACGGCGACCATCCAAAGAATAGTTGTAACGGTGGACTTTCAGGTGTGAAGGTAACGTTCAAAGAATGGAGGTAACGTTGATTCTCCAAAGAATGGAAAAACGGTGGTCATTTTGGTATGGAGGTAAGGGTGATGCTTCAAACAATAGAGGTACTCGTGGTCCTTCAGGTATGAGGTTAGGGTGGTCCTTCATGTATGCGGTAATGGTGGTCCTTCAGGTATGAGCTAACGGTGGTCCTTCCGGTATGAGGTAAGGGTAGTCTTTCGGGAATGGAGGTATCGTGATCCTTCAAAGAATGAAGGTAACGGGGGTCCTTCAGGTATGGAGGTAACGGCGGTCTACCAGGTATGGAGGTAACAGTTATCCTTCAAAAAATAGAGGTAACGGTGGACCATCAGGTATGGAGGTAACAGTTATTCTATAAATACAAGCGTCTAGTCCGTCGTTCAATATTCAGCCGTCGTCCACTAGGATTTCCGCGTCCATAATCGAAAGACCTAATTCATATAAAAGCATTAGCACCAAATTTACAGAATGAATCATGGTAAACATAAACTAGGCTAGTTTCTTGCAAGAGAGAAGAATGGAGGTAACGGTGGACCTTAATGTATGGAGGTAATGACGGTCTATCAGGTATGGGGGTAACGGTGATCCTTCAAAGAATGGAGGTAACGGTGAAGCGGTAATGGTGGTCCTTCAGGTTTGGCGTAAACGGTGGTCCTTTAGATATGGAGGTAACGCGGGACCTTCAGTTATGGAGGTAAGGGCGACCATCCAAAGAATGGGGTAACGTTGGACCTTCAGATGTGAAGGTTACGCTGCTCCTTCACGAAATAGAGGCAACTGTGGCCCTTCAAAGAATGAAGGTAACGGTGGACCTTCAGCTATGGAGGTAACTGATGTCTTTCAATTATGGAGATATTGAAAGTTGTCCTTTCAGGAATGGAAGTAATGGTGGTCCTTCAGTTATGTGGATAACAATGGTCCTTCAAGTAATGGTGGACTTCCAGGTATGGAGGTAACGGTGGTCCTTCAGTTATGTGGATAACAATGGTCCTTCAAGTAATGGTGGACTTCCAGGTATGGAGGTAACGGTGATCCTTCAGTTATGTGGATAACAATGGTCCTTCAAGTAATGGTGGACTTCCAGGTATGGAGGTAACGGTGGTCCTTCAGTTATGTGGATAACAATGGTCGTTCAAGAATGGCGGTAACGGTGGACCTTCATGTATGGAGGTAACGGTTGCCCTTCAGTTATGGAGGTAATGGTGGATCTTCAGTTATGTGGATAACAATGGTCCTTCAAGTAATGGAGGGAACGTTTGAACTTCAGGTATACAAGTAACGGTGATCCTTGGGGTAGGGAAGCAATGGTAGACCTCCAGGAATAGAGGTACCGGTAACGGTGATCCTTCGAGCAATGTAGGTAATGGTGGTCCTTCAAGGAATGGAGGTAATGGTAGACATTCGTGTATGCAGGTAATGGTGGTCCTCCAGTAATGGAGGTAAGGAACATCCTTGAACAAAGGGAGGTAACGGTGGTCAGTCAGGTATGAAGGTAACGGTGAACCTTCCATGTATGGATGTAACGGTGGACATGTATAGAGGTAAACATGTTACTTCCAGGAATGCAGAAAACCGTGGTCCTTCAGATATGAAGGTAAAGGTGGTCTTTCAAGGAATTAAAGAATTTGATAATTCAAGAGATATTGTTTATTTTGTTTATCTGGTCGCGAGACTGTTCGAATTCGGCGGCCACCCTGGGGGTAATTATCGATACGGGTAGGTAGGGCATTTGATCGAATTTGTTTGATCGATTTCATCTATAGTACTATTTCTTCTTCGCTTTGTTCCTCAAGACAACTACTCACTACTTACATCCTTCACATTATACATGTCTGTATACTCCATATCACGAGGTCACAAATGTGAAGTGGAACTCCTGAAAGTAAGACGACGATTGGTTATCGCTATGGCAGACCCGCTATATGCCATGGTACGACTTTGTCAGACGAACCATGGTTGGGAATGCTGCTACTCTAAAGAGAGAACGTGGATCAGGCAGTTATAAGATAGCAGTTGTTCATTTAACCCTATCTGGTCTGGGCGATTTGTGATGTACCGCAGCCTGGAGGGGAGGGGGGGCGAGGGGGTGGAAAGTGCCCCATCGCTATCACTAAGGCTAGAGGGCTGATACTTACCACACTATATCTTTGGGTCGAGCTCTACAAGAAAATGCAAAAGAAAATCCACGAGGCCGCCATGATGACGTCCCAGTGACGTCATTTTCAAAAAGAGCATTTTTGGGGCGATTTTTCGGTCAGAATACAGACACACTCGACCACAATGGCCAGGCATTGACGGAGGTAAAAATATGGGTAATCTTCATTGCTGATGTCAAAGGTGCATTGCAGGGTAGTTCTGGTCAGTAAAATCAGATTTGACGTGATCAAAATTATAGACACAAACATTATTCAAATCGGTCACAAACATATATTTCTCTGTCAGAAGTACTGGCAGAAAAATAACGGCCATCTTGGAAAATGTCGACCATTTTGAACTTTGGGCAGAGAAATGTCTTCCACCTTCATCCGTTGTCAATTATTTATGCGAAGATGTATTAGCTCAAACCTTTATTTGAAAATACATTCCCTAAATGTAATATCCGCATAAATATACAGATAGAAAAGAAGCAATGAGCGGTCATCTTGGATTTATGCAAATTAGAAATTTCCCCCTGTCTACATCAAGCTACATTTTTTATATGTTGTTCGGCATCACTTCAAAAGTTATTTACCGCAAACCCCGTTTCTAGGTTTGGTGATTTTCTCGCTACTTTGACTGGATTATATAACCCATGTACTTTCAAGATCCTCTTAGTGTTAATATGAACAGTCCCAATCAAAGCGTGACTGAGATACATCATACTCTAGATAACAACTTTACGACGAATATCATATGATTAAGAATACTGATCAGCGATACGGATATGATATTTTTGGAACATGATGATGTCTTGCTGGCATCATTGAAAACTGTTGACCGCTTCTGTCTTGCAGGAAATTATCCTAGTTTTATGTATACTATTATTTATCCTTTTAATTTGGTGCTAATGTTATTATATGAATTAGGACTTTGGATTATGGACGCGGAAATTCTTTGATGGATGACGGTTGAATATTGAATGACGAGCTAGACGCTCGTATTTCATGCCCCATCCAAATCATACCCGTCTAAACATGATTCATGGCCGGTTGAAAAGATACGACAGCGTTGCATGGCCCAAAAGTCATACGAATATGTTGTCCGGAGTCGGTATTTCGTAATAAATACTGTTATGTGTCCACGGTTAACTGTCCGACAAATATTCGGGGACTTCCGGCACAGAACCGTCGTCTTATATTTCTTCGGTATCGACAGCGTTCCCGATCTCTGTTTCATGACTCGGGGTAAATTCGTGATCTCTAAAATTTCGGCAGCATATTGGCACAGTATTGGAACTTGTGATTTCCACATACGCATGTTCATGTATTGAAATAATAAAAGAATCGGTTGAGGACTGAGGTATATTATACCCAAAACAACTGTTTAATTTCAGCACCGAATTGCCATGGTCTGGTCATAGAAAATTCGATAGATGAGGATCCCCCACCTGGCTCATGACTCCCACTTGGGGATGTGACCAAGAGATCTCCAATGATTAAAACATTCAAATGGAACCAGCACAATACAACCTACGCTCATACACTCTCAGAAATATTCAGGGAATAATCCTGAATAGATCAGGCTGCACATCCACAACTCAATTTCAGGGATTTTACCTGAAATTCATGAATTAAAGCTAAATTACCTGAATTTTAGGGGATTTTACGTACCTGAATAGGGTCGGGAACATACTAATCAGGGTGGTAAATTCGCCTGAATTTCAGAGAAAATCCACTCATTCAGGGATCATTTTCCTGAAATTCAGGAAATTATCCATGGATTTCAGGTAAAATCCCTGAAATTGAGTTGTGGATGTACAGCCTGATCTATTCAGGATTATTCCCTGAATATTTCTGAGAGTGTACTATTCAGTTTGTTCCCAAGGAGAGTAGGGACGTCAGTGATACAAGCTGTTTATCAGCGTAAATACGACCCTATTTCTCCCAATTCGTACTTTCCCGGGAAGCGCAAGTCAAACGAATGCGGTTAAATATATTTAGCCCTAAATAATTACAATAATATGAACGTTGTGCTACTCTTCGCCCATTTAACATATGCACCATTTCAACCACAACGGCTAATAACATGGAGTTGACCATTAATGACGCATACGTTGTGCATTCATCTGTGCCAGTGACACGTGACGAATCGTCGTTTAAACGTGAAACACGTCCCTCGGGTGCATTGTTTCTTCGATCAATCGGTTTGGAGGCATTCCCAATTCTCGAAGACCAGTTACCTCTTCGGAAGCAAGTGGGTCAAGTGACTAACTAGCTTCTCCATGGTTCTAGGTCTACTGGCGCCAAACCCCACCTTTCTATTAGCAGGAGCCGGAATGATTTGGGCTACCCCAATCAATCTGCGAAAAGACGGTGTGGGAACCCGAGCATGCTGATTAGTCCTATAGCCCCCGACCAGGCTTCATCTTCACAAGTCCTGGTAAATCCTAAATCCTCGCAAAGGATTTACCTGGACATTTTTGGTGATTCGATTGAGTTCTTGAGTCGACGCCTCTATTATACATCTCGTACATTTCATCCCCCGCGCTTGTTTTGAATTTGCATGTCGGTATCCCCAGCATGCGGTTTTTGCTTTGACTTCCGATGTCGATTTCCGCTCGACATCAAAGCAATTTGGCCCGTGATGAAATTGAAACCTGTTACATCCCATACCTCGCAGCGGATTGGCCTAATCAACTAGCTTAGCGCGTTCACTGTTTGGGTTCACTGATTGGGTCTATTTATAGCCACAACTCGTATGGGTAACTTATGAGGCGCCGTTTGTGACAATATTGCCAACGACAAATATATAGAGTTAAAACCAAAATATAAAGTCGCCGTTTGTGAAAATATTGTCAAACACAAAATATATAGAGTTAAAACCAAAATATAAAGTCGCCATTTGTGAAAATATTGTCAAACACAAATATATAGTTAAAACCTTTGTAAATATATATAAAACGAAATAAATCGGGCCTATAAAGTTTTTATTTTTTTTTTATTTTTATAAATATTTTTTTAACATAAATAACGACAGGAAGTTAAGACGTTAAATTTAACGTAAATATAAAGTACACGAACAAACTTAAATAAAGTGTATGTAAACCGGATATGCCCAAAGGAAGCTGCGCAATCGATGTGCGCGCGAGTGATACTGGTTAATTAAAACTGCAACTGGGTTCTGAAGCGAAACTATGACAGCGGTGAAAGCCACTCGCATGTCACAGATGCGGCGAATCAAACAATAAGATCACGTACCTGAACATATTTCAGCTCACTGCCATTATGATTTAGTAGAGGCCTATTCCAATTTTCAACAATTACTGTTATCATTTACAATCGTACTTCAGAGTTATCACATCAATTAGATATAAGTAGGCTACATCTACTTATAAATCAACATAAGATATCCTAGCCTGCAGCCAATATCATGGCCTGTCCCTTTGATGTTCAATCCACGATTCCGCCGGCCAAGTCGCTGGTTGCTATTTGGCGAATAAAAACATCAACAGAAGTTGAAATAAAACATGCGCAATAACGATGTATTAATTATGCGCAACACAAATATTAGGCAATTTGAAATCATACTGAATATGAGCATATTTCATTGATCAGAATATGACCATTCATAGCTTAGTTATAGGATTTGTAATTATATTGTCGTTTTTGTATATTTTATCGTTTTTCGATAATTTCCGCATTTCCAAACAAGACGAAAATTTGTACTTGGTATAAGTACAGCGAATGTGGAAACTAATGGCTCATGAAGAATACTAGATTGGCCTTTTTTCACTTTTGCGCTGCCTCGAAGCTGTTACTAGTAACTAAGGAATCAGTCGAAGCCGTTTAACCCCTGCGTGCTAATAGCTAATTGATCTTCAATACGCGTGGGGTTCTTGACGGGCATCGGTATTAACCCTATTATATACGCTGACGAGTGAGTGAACAGGGTTTAACGTCGCTTTCAAAAAATTTTCAGCTATATCACGACGGGGAAGGGAAGGGAGGTGAGTGGGAGGGGTGTGGTTAACTACTTGTAACCGAGCAGATTTAATGCTGCCATTTTATACTGCTGTCCCACCGAAATATCATGCCGTAGGCAAACATGACACCCCACTCAATCACATTATACTGACACCGTCCTTGTTCTATCCTCTTAATACTGAGCGTAAGCGAGGAAGCAACAAGTTCCATTTTTCAAGTCTTTGGTATGACCCGGCCAGGGATTGAACCCAGTACCTAGCGCTTACGAATATCAACAGTTTATTTTATTCTAATTACGTTATACTAACTTAAAACTTAAAAAGTTTGAGATCAAGTAAGCGTATCATGCTATAATAAATGATCTCGATAATGAAAACGAGGAACGGTGAGCGCAACAGTACAATCCACACTGGTGGTTCCCACAGTATACGCCATGGTTCTTTCATAATTTGAGAGCGGTACGTTTGATGATACAAGCATAGTGCAACCGGTTCCTCATGAGCCATTAGTTTCCACATTCGTTGTACTTATACCAAGTTCCCTGCAAATTTTTGTCTTGTTTGGAAATAAGGAAATTATCGAAAAAAACGATAAAATATACAAAACGACAATATAATTCTAAATCCTATAACTAAGCTATGAATGATCATATTCTGATCAATGAAATATGCTCATATTCAGTATGATTTCAAATTGCCTAATATTTGTGTTGCGCATAATTAATACATCGTTATTGCGCATGTTTTATTTCAACTTCTGTTGATGTTTTTATGCGGCAAATAGCAACCAGCGACTTGGCCGGCGGAATCGTAGATTGAACATCTAAGGGACAGGCCGTGATATTGGCTGCAGGCTAGGATACCTTATGGTGATTTATAAGTAGATGTATTTATATCTAATTGATGTGATAACTCTGAAGTACGATTGTAAATGATAACAGTAATTGTTGAAAATTGGAATAGGCCTTTACTAAATCATAATGGCAGTGAGCTGAAATATGTTCAGACACGTGATCTTATTGTTTGATTCGCCACATCTGTGACATGCGAGTGGCTTTCACCGCTGTCATAGTTTCGCTTCAGAACTCAGTTGCAGTTTTGATTAACCAGTATCACTCGCGCGCACATCGATTGCGCAGCTTCCTATGGGCATATTTGGTTTACATGTACACTTTATTTAAGTTTGTTCGTGTACTTTATATTTACGTTAAATTTAACGTCTTAACTTCCTATCGTTATTTATGTTAAAAATATATTTATAACAACAACAACAAAAAATAAAAACTTTATATATAGGCCCTATTTATTTCGTTTTATATATATTTACAAAGGTTTTAACTATATATTTGTGTTTGACAATATTTTCACAAACGGCGACTTTATATTTTGGTTTTAACTCTATATATTTGTCGTTGACAATATTGTCACAAACGGCGCCTCATAGTAACTAACCAAGCCAGTGTATCGATGCCAACATATCGATCGATACACTGGCTCGCGAGGATGCCAGGCTTGAGCCTGGAGCAGTATGGCATTAACTAGGGCGAAAATAAATTTCTGGGCTGTACTCCCAGGCCAATGTCTCGTCCAAAGGCAATCTTTGATGAATAATGGATAATTACTTGCCTGTTCTCTCAGACCATTGTTTGCTCATTTTCGAAGTAGACAACAGATTTCTTAACTGTTTTCTCAAACCAGTGCTTCATGGTCTGTCTTCCCAACAGTTGTTTAGTCCGAAGTAGAATTTTGTCGGTGATGATAATCAGCAATAAATTTATAGTCTGTACTCTCATGTCGGTGTTTGAAAAGAAAATGATGGAAAACTTTGGTCATCATTATTAAACTATCACAGTTCACTTTTTCAGTCTAAAGGAAGTCTTTGATGGCTAATGGACATTTCTTGTCTGTTCTCTAAGGTCGTTTTTTATTGTCAAGATTATGTAACGTGTACGAGCAGGACCAGTCGTGGTGTTTACGTGAAAACGAATCAATAACCGGGATAGCCCACTGGCATTATGGCCGTCACCGTAGTTAGCCCCTTCACTAGTAAAGATCCGGGGATCGAAGAGATGATCACAACCCTACAAGGATGACTGACGCTGATGTAAAGGTCTATTATGGTATATTCTGCACAAATAGTATATGTGATTACAGATAATAGCGTAGAACCGCGTGGCTTAGACAGAATGTCTAAGGAGATGTACCGTTATGCAGTGGAATGATATTTGCATATATGTACAGACACTAGGAGAGTGTATGCAAATAGACTTGATGTTATATGCAGTAATATAAGAAAGTGTGTGCATATAAGCTTGATGTTATATACCAATGATATAAGAGTGTGTGCATATCAGCTTGATGGTATATACAAATAATATAAGAGTGTATGCATATAATTTTACAGTTGCATGGGTACGCGATAAGGGCGGCCTGGTTGCTGGCCCTTCTCTTCTGGGTATAAGGGCGGCCTGGCTGCTGGCCCTTCTCCTCTTCCGTCGTTGGAACGTTACGGATGTAACGCTCTCTCAATATATGACACCCAGTCGTTGGAGCCTCTCCACGGATGTGGCAGCCCGCCGTCTTCTTCACCCCCAGTCGTCGGAACGTCACGGCTGTAACGCTCTCAATATATACCCCCAGTCGTTGGAGCCTCTCCACGGATGTGGCAGCCCGCCGTCTTCGTCACCCCCAGTCGTCTGAGCCTGACCCTAACTTGTCAGCTCACCAGTTTGCTTCCCACACAGGTAGGTATAGCACGGCGTGTCAACCCTCCCAGCTGCTGCGACCCGTCTATAGACACGACCCGTGGCTATACAACTTCACGGCGACCCCTTAGGTAAGAACCACGTACAGCTCACCCTCCGTGGCCGCCAGGACAACTACTTGGGTATATAATGTGTTATCATTTCATCTGGTACCGATGTAGCATCATTACTGTCTGTAAACTGTCGATGGCGACCCTCTGCGACCCGGTCGCAAGCCTCTGCGACCCGGTAGCAATCCGTCTGCGACCTTCTGCGACCTTCTGCGACCCGGTCGCAGGTCGGTCAGATTTCACGGTTTATCGACGTTTCTCGGGAGAAGAAGTCTGTCTGTGCTGTGCCTTGTCTTTTGCCTTGTCTTTTCTGTACTGTCTGTAATCTGTGTCTTGTCTTTACTGTACTGTCTGTAATCTTTGTGATCTCTTTTACACCGGTACGCCGTCTATGCGACCTTCTGCGACCCGGTCGCAGGGCTCCCCGATTCCACGATTTATCGACGTTTCTCGTAAAACGAATCCCGCCTGTACTGTATCTTGTCTTTGCTGTACTGGCTGTAATATCTGTGGTCTTTTTCACACCCGTACAGCGTCTATACGACCGTCTGCGACCCGGTCACAGAACTAACGGGCTGCCCAATATGTCGCCGAATAACGGTAGGAGAGATTGGCTCTATTATCTCTGTATTTATAGTACAGTTGCATATAATCTGAGGGTGGAGGGAATCCCTATTTATCGTCATATACCGCTTCACGACCGATGACACCGACACATAAATAATACTGCCCACGTCCCAGTGCCCGGATTGTTCAGTAAAACAGTGCCGGTATCATACAATCTACTGGTATTGACCTATATCCTTATTCTATACTGATGTCTGATCATGTAAATTACCGGAATGTGCTACGCGGTAATACATGTCATGTTACAGTATTATAGAATACCCCCAGACTACAATAAACACGCCAGTCGGTCTTCCCACTCTGTCGTGTTCCCTATACTATAGTACAACACACAAACACGTTTCCACACTGAAAATGCAAGCCGGCAAATTCGCATTGGTTTTGCGTGTTTTTCACAGGTTGTACTAGCTACAGGATCTACAATCTTTTAGACTCCCAGGCCAAAACAATTACATTTGCGACCCGGTCGCAAAGTGCGCCAAAATCAACAATTCAGGCTGTACCTGGCGTGCTTTCTCCAGAGCTGTGTTTTTGGTCTGACGTCGCTTGGAATGTCTGCACCGGCTTATATAGTGTGTGCACTCTCCGCACCCGAAAAGTCGCCACAGGAAGTTTCCTCACGAACGGAGACGTTTCGCCCGCCATGAAAGATCGTCTCTCCCAGCGAAATTACAGTTCATAATCCATAAACTAGAATGGCATCCCAATCTAGAACCCGTAGAGAATATTTCACGTAAATGGCAACTCCTATCTTGCTCTGGTAAGCGAGAAATACGGTGGAACCCATTTCCATACACTGCCATGTTCATCGCTGAAGATACATGTCAAGGTCGTTCACCGCATTCCATTTGTGTCACCCTCCATATTCAAACTGTTCTCTACACAAACGGTTAACCGTTACAATTACTTTGCCCAAAAAGTTTCCAACATGTTCTCCCAAAACAGTGATTCATATTTTGGCCTGGCCTGGCCTAAGTTTAGTCCGAATGAGAACTTGATAAGCCTCTAATCTCAAGTCAGTGTTTTTAAATTTCATGCTGATGGAAAACTTTGGTGACCTTTTTTTTTACACAGGCGACAATAAATTTCTGGTCTGTACTCGCCAGCCACTGTATTAGTCCAAACTTTGATGATGCCAATTCAGTGTACCTCAGGCCTATACTCCCAAGAAGTTTGGTCATCAACAATACGACCAGGTACTAATAAATTCATTCACAAAACTGAATCTAATTGACCCATAATATAGCACACTCAGGTCTATGAAAAATCCATTTACAAAAATGTCTTATCCTGATGTTCCTATGTTAACCTTATCTGCACTGTGCTTCTATATAACCCTATGTTTATCAAAAGCTTTATGTATTCATATAAGGGTCATTCCAAACAGGGCGCGGGCGGAGGGGGCTATAGGCAGTGCATTTTTCTTGCGACTTGTACCCGAATGTCACACGTTTGTAAGAATTCTTATAACTCCAAACATTTTTCTTCATATTTCTTCACTAATTTCATGAAAATTTCCTCTATTTTGCCTATTGGGGCCATCATAATCCCAGAAATTCTACAATTTTCTTTCAAGTATGTTTTTGTTACTAAAAACGATTGAATGTCTCTATCAAAAAGAATTGCAGCAAATCTTCAAACAAAAGTCTAGGTCCCCTGATATAGTACTAATATGTTGATGATAGACGTTTAAAATCACTTCTGAGCTTTGTCAGTTTTGTTATCATTACCCACGTTTGAAAAAAGCTCTTTATATATATTTTTCCATGTGTCGACTCTGGCATGAAAATTGTAGGAATCGGTTTAATTCAAATTCAACCCTGGTGGAATTCCCGTTATATTCAGGAGTGATACTCACAGCAGCCTTATCTTCGTTTTATATAGCTTCAACTGTATGTTTGCTGAGATATAGATACATTTTAAAGCCTATGGGCTCTAGTTAATATATGGTAAACCTGTCGATGTGCACCAATTTGAAATGCATAAAAGTGACTGTACATGTTGGACCTAATGAAACATTAAAACCGGTCAACACCTTTCCTGCTTTGTACGACCGCGTAAAGTAAATGTCGAGCACTCTAAACTGGGACCGAACGTCACATAAAAAAGTTGTAAACAAGTTTACGACAGAGGTGAAGATCAACAAAAGTGAGCGAGATTTGACTGATGACCGAGTAAAATTTTCAGGTGCAAATGTCCTTGCACAAACTGCCGATATGAAGTTATAAGCGTAATATATTGTAACTTCTGGTTCTATACAATATCGGTATGGCAATGTCCATAGACGTTCATGACAGCGTTAATATAAGTTTGAAACTATCAAAACTACCGGTACAGAGAGAGTTAAGCAATTATTACTTTCAATTATAATAATCAGTTAACAGATTTAATCTATGTCGATGTGAAGTTATAAATCCATTTTTCCACGTGATCTGCATTAAAATGGAGTTTTAGCTTACTATTAGCAAATGTCATTCACAGTTCCACTCCATTAAATGTTTAACCATGTTAGATATGCTAGTTTGGTCTTCCTCTCAGAAATATTCAGGGTATAATCCTGAATAGATCAGGCTGCACATCCACAACTCAATTTCAGGGATTTTACCTGAAATCCAGAAATAATTTCCTGAAATTCAGGTATATCATCCATGAATTAAAGGTAAATTACCTGAATTTTAGGGGATTTTACGCACCTGAATAGGGTCGGGAACTTACTAATCAGGGTGGTAAATTTGCCTGAATTTCAGGGAAAATCCTGTCATTCAGGGATCTTTTTTCTGAAATTCAGGAAATTATCCCTGGATTTCAGGTAAAATCCCTGAAATTGAGTTGTGGATGTGCAGCCTGATCTATTCAGGATTATTCCCTGAATATTTCTGAGAGTGATATATTTCTCTCTCGAAGGATACGAAACATTGATTTGTCTCCCTTAGCTAGATGGAATGTCATTTCTCATTTTCTCTCTCTTGAAATGTTCAGCCAAATCAGATATGTCACTTCGGCATTTCTCTCCCTTTTTCTTGGAGAAGGACAAGCCATATTGTGTAATTCCCCTTGGAAAGACAGAATATAATTTACTTCTGAAATTCAGTCATGTCAGATATGCCAGTTTGGTGTTTCTTCCGATTTTCACCCTCTTGAATACCCGCTATTCGAAACGTCAGATAGCTCAGTTTGGTTTTCCTCCCCAATTTTACTCTGCAATGGCTACGACACATTGATGTGTCCCCACCCGTGTGGTTCCCGTTTGTTAAAAGGAATAGGAATTTATCCGTGGGCTGCCCGGGGTTTGAAAAGGAATAGGACCCAAAGGTCGTGATATCAATGAAATATAGTTGAAAGCAACTTTAAATCACATTCACATTCACGTCCGGTATATGGAATATCATTTCTAATTTTCTCTCTTTCTGCCACGAATTTTTAGTCGTGTCGCAAACACCAGTTTTACATTCCTCTCCGAGCCATATTCAGTAGTATTCCCTATTATGTAGCTATAGATTATCATTTTCCAAGATAGTCATTTCAGATATGTCATTAGATATTTCTCTCCAATTTTGTCATGATGAATTTTCTCTCCTTTGGAGTATGAGCTATACGCCAGATATGTCATATTAATATATATTTCTCTTCAATTTTGCTCGA
>JAVTVY010040013.1:0-19333 GCA_036873755.1 Hanleya hanleyi | reverse complement strand
TGTAGACTGGTACTATCCTCACAGTAAAGGAGGGGTAGACTTACAGTTCTGGTGAGGAGGAAGTTGAGGTTAGTCTGTATAGAGTGGACCCAGTCAGATAGACTGGTACTATCCTCACAGTAAAGGAGGGGTAGACTTACAGTTCTGGTGAGGAGGAAGTTGAGGTTAGTCTGTATAGAGTGGACCCAGTCAGATAGACTGGTACTATCCTCACAGTAAAGGAGGGGCAGACTTACAGTTCTGGTGAGGAGGAAGTTGAGGTTAGTCTGTATAGAGTGGACCCAGTCAGATAGACTGGTACTATACTCACAGTAAAGGAGGGATAGACTTACAGTTCTGGTGAGAAGGAAGTTAAGGTTAGTCTGTATAGAGTGGACCCAGTCAGATACATGTGTAGACTGGTACTATCCTCACAGTAAGGGAGGGGTAGACTTACAGTTCTGGTGAGGAGGAAGTTAAGGTTAGTCTGTATGGAGTGGACCCAGTCAGATAGACTGGTACTATCCTCACAGTAAAGGAGGGGTAGACTTACAGTTCTGGTGAGGAGGAAGTTGAGGTTAGTCTGTATAGAGTGGACCCAGTCAGATAGACTGGTACTATCCTCACAGTAAAGGAGGGATAAACTTACAGTTCTGGTGAGGAGGAAGTTGAGGTTAGTCTGTACAGAGTGGACCCAGTCAGATAGACTGGTACTATCCTCACAGTAAAGGAGGGGTAAACTTACAGTTCTGGTGAGGAGGAAGTTGAGGTTAGTCTGTACAGAGTGGACCCAGTCAGATAGACACTATCCTCACAGTAAAGGAGGGATAGACTTACAGTTCTGGTGAGGAGGAAGTTGAGGTTAGTCTGTATAGAGTGGACCCAGTCATATAGACTGGTACTATCCTCACAGTAAGGGAGGGGTAAACTTACAGTTCTGGTGAGGAGGAAATTGAGGTTAGTCTGGATGGAGTGGACCCAGTCAGATAAACTGGTACTATCCTCACACTGGATAATGCCTGATGTCTTGCCATCTACACCATACACCTCAAATGAATTTGGCCTGGTAAAGAACCCAAAACAAAACAAATTAGAGAACAATGATAATTATCAATTTGTTTAGCACTCTGACTCACTGTGGTCAAGCCTCATCTACTTGGTCACTGAATAAAATTTGTAACATGTGATGTATTCTTGATTGGAATGCACTACTCACTGTGTTCCTCCACCATGACTACAGTACCAAGGGAGCTAACTATTGCAACTTGGGTTAGTATGTTCACCCACTCCATTATGTTCTATTAAAGTGTTAAAGGTCTGATAAACACAGGTGAACAACCGCGAGCTGTCAATCGATGTTATCGACTATAACAGGGCTTTAGCTCTCCCTGGTGTGGGTACAACCTCTATTCAGCGCGGCAAAGTTTTTTACGCAGGGAAACGCCTCCAAATTAGTGAAAATATTCAAAATTCCTGAATTTTGGCAAAATAAGTAGGCTAAGACTCACACATAACTCTTAATTAACACAGGAAGGAAGCAATCAGAGATTGCTCAATTGTATGCCCCCCCCTTCCGCTTTAATCCGACACTGCCCCGCCATTGTTCTGCTGTTTATTGGTTGGTGGAGGCCTAATTTGGATAATTATAAAAATTCTGTTTCTGTCACTTTTTTTGCCATGCCTCACATAATACATATTCCAAGTATCAGCCAACAAGTCATAATACGATACTTGTCCATACAATATTAACAGAGATCCAGCCCTACAAGTCTCAAAGATTTGAAGAAAAAAGGGCCATAACTGTTGAAAATATACGCGAAATGTGGAGAAACTTCACGCTGCACAACTACAGGGCACTGACCACATATCCTGCAAATTTCATAATTGTCCATACAATATTAACCGAGATCCAGCCCGGACAAGTCCCAATTCACACAAATTTGAAGAAAAAAGGGCCATAACTCTTGAAAATATATGCGAAACGCGGAGAAACTTCACGCTGCACAACTACAGGGCACTGACAACATATCCTGCAAATTTCATAATTGTCCATACAATATTAACCGAGATCCAGCCCGGACAAGTCCCAATTCACGAAGAATTCAGGAACAAAGGGCCATAACTCTTGAAAATATAAGCGAAACGTGAAGAAACTTTACGCTGCACAACTGTGGGGCACTGACCACATATCATGCAAATTTCATACTTGTCCATACAATATTAACCAAGATCCAGCCCGGACAAGTCCCATTCACAGAGATTTCAGAAAAAGGGCCATAACTCTTGAAAATTATACCGGAACTCGGAAAAAACTCAACGCTGCATATCTACGAGGCACTAGCCACATTCCATGCAAGTTTCAATCCTGTCCATCAAATATTAACCGAGATATTGCTCGGACAAGAAATTCGGACGGACAGACGGACGGACGGACGGACGGACGGACGGACGGACAAAGCGATCGCTATATGCCCCCCCTCTAGTTAGACGGGCATAATGATCAGGAATCTCCATGAATATAACTAAACATTGATTTTGAAGAAAAGTATTTAATAAACAGTAAGTCTTTTTTTTTTGCTTATTTGGGCACATCCTAATTTGGGCACAGTGTTTAATGCCTTTAAAGGCCTTTATATCATACCTTCCACAATAGCGAGAGTAATCTTTCTTATGTGCAGTACTTGGCAGTAAATATGGCTCAGAAAGTTGCTCCAAACAAAAACAAATTTCATCAATTTGTAGAAATTTGATGATAGTTAAATCATTCAAAATTAACCTAGCATTTCATCAGTCTTTATTTCTTTACGGTAATCCCTCTAATAATTCAATCTCCCTAAACAAATTCAATCACCCTGAGTTTTGATTGCCAAAATTTAATCATCTTTTCATAAAATTTCATCATCTTTCAAAATCATTGAAATAACAAAGAAATAATAGATTATCTGCAGGATTCCTGTTCTAATAAATTTGATCACCCCTTGATCTTATACTGAAAAGTTTAGTTCCTGTGATTGAATTATTGGAGAGAGATCCTGGCCCCCTGGGTACCTGAGTTTGTCGGTGCCTGGTGTGTAACGAGACATATAACCATACATCAGGGGGATGACCAGCTGATCCGTCCAGCACGTCTCAACCTTCGGTAAATTGTTAGTTGACTCCCTTGACTGAAAAACAGAAGATTTCTATCACATTTCATGACACCCAAACTGGACTGAAGTAGGGTTCACATTTGAAGGCAATTCATATTTACCTCATATGGCTATTTGCGCAGTGTTAATCGTCTGCAAACTTTAAGTGAATTGACTTAATGGTTCCCAGGTTATCATGCTAACAAGAATTTGTGATGCACACATGCACAAAGGCGCAGCAAATCTTTATCCTCAGATCAGGATCCAGGTTTGGGATAATAATAGCCTCCTTGAGAATTCTACCAGCAACAAATCTTTAAAGTTTTGATGAGTTTGGTGAATACTACCTCAGGATATACTATAGACCAGCTCTTTTCAGTGTTGAGTGGCTATGACCTTGACCTTTGACCTCCTTAAAATCACATGGATAACACACCTGCACAGTTCTGATATGTTCGCTGAACTCAAGATACAGACCGGACATGCCGGATAATATTAATGTCAGGTTCAGTTCAGTGCTGTGTCCTTTGACCTGTTGACCTCGATATCAATAGCATAACAGCTATTGGCCCAATATATCTTCAGTGTCAATAAAATGTATGATACATGCACAGAAAGCGGTTCCATATTCCCTGATTGGGCTCTAGCTGGGCGTGAGTGAATATGATTTCAACACTATTTCACTCATATCACGACGTTTGGTTCCTATTCCTTTTCACACCCGGGAACCACACGTGTACGGTCCTGTACCTTTTAACATCCACGACCCCACAGGTGGGGTCCTATTCTTTTTCACATCCAGGAACCCCACGCGTGCCCCAGTTAGTCGCCTCTTATGACAAGCTCTCTGAGGGGCTGAGGCCTATTCTTACCATGATGCTCTGGCTGGGAATAACAGTAAGACTGTATTTCATAAACTTACCTCATTGTTTCCTTCATGTCTGTTATTACCTGTATAAAATAATAATTAACATGTTAATCAGCATATACATGTACACAGGTAAACTTTCACTCCCCATTCAAACCAATGAATGTGAGAATTTGTATAATGTGCAAAGCATATCTTATTTGTTTGAAAGGATTGGTGATGGCTGTGTAATTCACTTTTGTTAATGACAAAAAAAATAGATACATTTTGGCCGATCCAGGTGCCACATAAATTAAGGACAACTCGTGTGAACATGTTTTCCTCTCTACCTTTCCTTCTGGATGTCTTCTTTGTGAAGTGGCATGTTTTATGGTAATAGTGATCCATTTTATGTAGAAAATAGAGTGGTTTTCAGCTTATTTCACGCGAACCAACTTTAGGACGCTGCCATGAGATACATCAGAGTTGAGGAAGAGTTACGTCCGAATTGAGTAGAAGTAATGTAAGCGTTATGGCAAAGAACATGTGATGCTACCAATGACGTCACCTAGCTCCGTTAAGTCGCATGGATGAAGAACAACGTCACTGCCCATATAACCTCGCTTTCATATACAAATTTGGTGGCACCCTAGAGCCACTCTTGGCAAACTGAACACATCCAAGTTATTACATCGAAAAGGTTCTACCAAATACACTCTGCACACTTTGCATGAAAACATACACAGAAGCCGTGTAAAGTATCAGCAGATATTTTTTTCCTACAAAAATGACATCAAATTGTTTCTAACAGAAACAACATGAGATTGATCTAATCAAAACCCCTCGGCTTTCCCCAAGTGATTGAGACCCATATGTGTTCAGACCCCTAGTCAGGAATGCAAAGGGGCATGGGGGAAAAGAGAGTCCTAGGCATTTTAGCCGGGGGTCTGGGACCGCCAAAGACCTCGCGGGGCTCTGAGAGTCATCAGAAGCAATTTTGGGGCATTTCAGATCCATCCATTTAAGTGAACTATCATGGTATTCATTAGGTGATTTCCTAACACAACAACCACAGTTGCCTGGCTTGTGGGATATTTGATGGTAGATCCATCATATATTTCCAATCAATTATTGAAATTTATTCAAATATTTTTTTCTTTTTTAAGCCTATTTAAAAAAAATCCTTCATTTTTTTTTTCTATGTCAGAGATCAACTTCTAGAAGAAAATTAAAAACTGTTGTAACTTTAGTTTTTTTCAGCTTCACATCAATGGGAATGACCTCATTTGATACGAGAGGAACAAAAACTAAGAACAATAAAGAAAAATTACTTGAAAAAATTTAATTTGAATAGATTTCAATTACTTATTGAAAGTATACTTAGACATGTATCCACCATCAAAGTCAACTGTGATAACAACTCCCAATATCCTGTTGTTAGACAAATACTAGTGTAAAATCCAACATTTAATAGACATCTGCTGTCCATGGAGAATTTATTTTCCTTGTCAATAATATAGAAAGAAAAGCAGAAAAACTATTGTTTTGAAATCAATTTCCCCTGTGTCCTGAAATTTCTCTTTCACAACCAGGGCAACCACAATCAGAGTCCTATTGCAATAATGCATAATTTACTGATTTTTATTTTATTTTTATTAGCATAGTCACATAACCACATTTCATGTAGAGTCATTTCTAACACATACATATGATAATTGTATCAAGCCAGCTGTCATGATAAAATCCAGATCAGAAAGAATGACGCACTAGCATGATTTCTATTTCAAATTGCTGATCAAACTGGCTGCTAATGCCTAACCCATTAAATGTAATATTTTTCCCATTCTATAATGTTTGTTCTGTTGAGTCTACAGCTGTGCAGAAAGGAAACCCTCCTTCTCACTGTTTCTTAACTGTACGGAGTTATTTCCCTTGATTATTTTTATGCCCCCCCTCTAACTAGAGGGGGGGGGCATATAGCGATCGCTTTGTCCGTCCGTCCGTCTGTCTGTCCGGCCGTCCGTCTGTCCGTCCGAATTTCTTGTCCGGGCAATATCTCGGTTAATATTTGATGGACAGGATTGAAACTTGCATGGAATGTGGCCAGTGGCTTGTAGTTGTGCAGCGTAGAGTTTTTACCGAGTTCCGGTATAATTTTCAAGAGTTATGGCCCTTTTTCTGAAATCTCTGTGAATGGGACTTGTCTGGGCTGGATCTTGGTTAATATTGTATGGACAATTATGAAATTTGCAGGATATGTGGTCAGTGCCCTGTAGTTGTGCAGCGTGAAGTTTCTCCGCGTTTCGCATTTATTTTCCAGAGTTATGGCCCTTTTTTCTTCGAATCTTTGTGAATTGCAACTTGTCCAGGCTGGATCTCGGTTAATATTGTATGGACAATTATGAAATTTGCAGGATATGTGGTCAGTGCCCTGTAGTTGTGAAGTTTCTCCACATTTCGCGTATGTTTTCAAGAGTTATGGCTCTTTTTTCTTCAAATCTTTGTGAATTGGAATTTGTAGGGCTGGATCTCGGTTAATATTGTATGGACAAGTATGAAATTTGCATGATATGTGGTCAGTGATCCATAGGTGTGCAGCGTGAAGTTTTTCTGCTTTCGGTTACATTTTCAAGAGTTATGGCCCTTTGTTTAAACCCAAGTGAATGGGATATATTTTTTTGTCCAGGCTGGATCTCAGTCCATAACCGATTTAAACCAGGAAAATGGCTATATTATATGCTGTTCTACATTCCAAAGCAGACAACATAGGTCCTGAAGTAGGAAATTGCCCCCAAAACAGTGAATTGGGTGCAAAATTCAAAGTTCACTGATCGGTTCATAATTTCATCACAATATACTCCCAAGGAATGTACATGTAGGTGTCATAACCAGGTCACATTTTCGGATTTGGCAGAAGCCCTGGCGACCATCTTGCATCGAAGCATCGTATTATCACTTGTTGGTCGATACTTGGAATATGTATTATATGAGGCATGGCAAAACAAGTGACTCAAACAGAATTTTTATAATTATCCAAATTAGGCCTCCACCAACCAATAAAGAACAGAACAATGGCAGGGCAGTGTCGGATTAAAGCGGAAGGGGGGTGGGGGCATACAATTGAGCAATCTCTGATTGCTTCCATCCTGTGTTTTTTTCCAACCAATCAGAATTTTATCTTGCATTCAGCCCTTCCCAATCAGGAAAACAAACATGTGCTCAACGATGTTAGACAATGTTTCAAACTGATCCCTTGGAGGAATTGAAGGGTAATTTGACCAATAAAGATTGAATAAACGTTTCAGGATTAGAGAAGGATGCTTGTACAGAGTAAGTCATCCTACAGAAAGTGAAAAATGCAGTTGAAGCCGATATTTCGGGCATGGCGCTCTGCTTCCAAAGATGAGGGCAGCATGGCGCTGATTTTTGGGGCATGGCGCTGCATTTCTGGGGCATGGCGCTGCGCCACGCCAAATAATGCTAGCGAGGGGTCTGGTGTTGTGTGAATTGGGGAAGAGATAGTTCTATGTGAGATGATCAAGATATAGCGGTAGTTGGTTACATTCAGGCATATAGGACAGAAATAGAAAAATTACATGAATTGCAGGTAAGCACCTAAAAGGTGCGTGGACCCCTCAGCCTGTTTTTTTCAGTCAAGTAGGATCAGGGCTGCATCTAGAGCCAATTTAGTTTCGGAAAACATATGGGCGCCCAAAACTCAAATGAAACAAAAAACGAAAGTGTTGTTGTTCAATTGAAAGGATTTCTGAAGGAAATACTCCTAGAAAAAGCTTCTGGGAGCCTCAATATAGATCAGATTGCATAGCTGGGTATTGAATTTCATGTTAATAAACCTCTGTTTTGTGATTGATCACAGGCTCTTTGCGCCGAAATTCACTTAAAAAAATTTGACTCTCAATAATGAATTACGAAAAGGAACTGGGAGTTTGGGATCGGAACCTGCAAAAAATCCTTGGATACCGTATATAAGACTTCGGTTTCACGTGAGTGGTGTGCTGGGATTACAGCATGCAAGAAAGTGTAGCTCTATCAGTGGCAATTTATGCATTGCACAAGTGTGATAACAAGTAAACATACTGATCGACACAGGCCCACCCTTATTTGGGAGGGGAGGGGGGGGCATAAGCTCCAGGTATGCAAACTGGTTCAAAATTGCCCAGTCAGGCTAAAAATGGGCTCTCCTAATCACTCGTTTCAAATAATTCCCAAGGTACAGTAACATGTTTGGTGACAAAAATTGAAGCATTATGTTGTACCAGTTAAATGTGTGGACACAAATATGGGTCATGCAAAAGTTTTAGGATAAATCATATGATGTAGAATAGAATGATTTAATAGCAAAATTAAAGAAAAATGTTGTCCTTCATTGAATGAGAATCTTGAATGGACCAGGCTTTCTTGTATCAGGGAAAAATTCACACTGAAACATGCAACCAAGGGTTCCCGATGGGCATAGATAACAGTGCAAAAAATAAGCCATCAATATATAATAATAATTTTTTTTTAAAAATTATGAAATCATCACAGCCATCTGAAAATCTAATCATTTCATCAGTCAACATTCAGGAAGCTCTCACCGAAGTTTTGTCAGGCCCGACTTGATAGATCTGCAGATATTCAGCGGACAAGAGCATGTTGATGGGCATAGATAACAGTGCAAAAGCTGAGCCATCAATAAATAATAAAAAAAAATAAAAAAATCATGAAATCATCATAGCCATCTGAAAATCTAATCATTTCATCAGTGAACATTCAAGAAGCTCTCACCAAAGTTTGGTCAGGCCCGACTTCATAGATCTGCAGATATTCAGCGGACAAGAACATGTTGACGGGCGGACGGACGCTAGGACGGACGGACGTACGTACATGGCAACGACAAGACCCCACAGCCCTATGGGCTGAGGGGTAATATATCTGTAAAGGGGTATAACTCTGTAAAATATGGGTCGAGGGGGGCCACTTTCGATAGGCATGTAAAATAAGAACCGAGACGAATAAGCTGTACCGAACACAGATCTGCAGATATAACTTGTAAATTGAGCTACAAATAACAAAATCTGAGATTGTTATATCTGAAAGGGGCATAACTCCATAAGCCGAGGTGAGTAATCCTTTGTTGGCTTGTAGAATACAACAATATAAATAAGTTTCTAAAATATAGTAGCTATACCGAACACAGTTCTGCAGATATAGTTGGTAACATTCAGGCATATAGGACAGAAATAGAAATTAATATATCAGTAAAGGCGCATAACTCTGTAAAATATGGGCAGAGGGGAGCCACTTTCGATAGGCATCTGACTTAGCACTAGATAAAAAGGTGTTGAAAATTTGGTGGTTGTGTCTCAAGCGGTTTCGCCTAAAATGCGGTAATGGACGGATGGACGGACGGACGGGCGGACATACGTACATGGCGACGACAATACCCCGAGGCCAAAATGGCCGAGGGGTAAAAAAACAGATGTGCTGAAAAACGTATGGAAGCTGTAACCTCTGACCCATGACATCGAAGTCTGAATACGATCATATCATGTAATATCGACTCATCGGTTGTGTCGAACATGCTATTGTGACGTACAATGGACAACAACTGGGTACGACAAAATCATTATGAAAGGCATTCTGTTTGATTTTTGTGATGTTGGGAAAATGTCACCTCGAACATTTGCAATGATTGCTCGCTAGAAACAATCACAATCAGACTTCGACATCATGGGTCAGCTGGTCATGTCCTTTGTCGTTTTCAAACAGGTGTATTATTGGAGCATCAAAGAAGTAGGAGAGAGAGAGAGAGAGAATTAAGGTTTAACGTCGCGTTCAGCAATATTTCAGCTATTTTGTGACAATCAAACAAAATTCTAAGTATTCAAGTTACTAATTTAGTAATCCAACACATTAAAACACACACACATTAAAACTTATGCAACAAACCGATTTCTCTCAAATAAAGACACAGTCCTCCCTCACCCGACCAAAAAGATCTTCTAAAGTAGTTGCTCGATAAAAGGAATCTCTTACAATCTTAAAATCTATACAGTCGATAAGAATATGTTTCACTGTGAGATCTTCGTGGCACAGAATACATCTTGGTACTGGCTCTTTTTCTAGTAAATTTTCATGAATTAATCGTATATGACCGATTCTACATCGCCTGATCATGGCTTGATCAAAACGTTTCTGGCTGTTCATATGAGTATACCCTACAATTTTTTTAACTCTTGAAGTTTTGTTATTATTCACAGCAGCCCATAAATATTGAAACAGCTTTCTCACAAAACTAAAGTACAGATAGAGGGTCTGAAATCGCTGATCCAACAGGATCAACCTCATCATCTAGGGCTGCCTTAGCCATTCTATCAGCCTCAGTATTACCTTTGATGCCAACGTGACTAGGCAACCAACAAAACAAGGTTTGGGGACCATTTGGTAGAACATTTAAGAACTGAAATAACATCATTACGAGATCTTTTACCTTTCACACTGTTCATTCAGACTGGTATTCCTACCTTTACTGAGGAAATGTGAGGCAGGTCTGAAATGTTTGGCTGTGACCGTCACCACATCTCCTGCATTACGTAAAGCCTTCACAACCTGCTCATGGCTGGCTCCTTCCACATTCGAACCATTCACCTGGAATCATTGAAAACATACTTAACGTTTCAGGAGTACATGTACAATTCAGTATTAACTACCTTTTTAACTTGTTGAACAAGTAAGCATGATACCGGCCATGTTAAATGTTGTACTGGTGCTATCTAACTATCTAACATGTCTAAGATAGGACTTATAACATTGCAGCTGTTCCAAAAAGTGGGGGGCTAGCCCACCCCCCAGACGCTCCATACTCTGCAGCTCATGATCACCCATCTTCTCATAGAAGAGAACGTTGCAATGTAGTTGAAATATTGTTGAACAGGTAAGCATGGTAAGAGAGACTGAGAGTCGCCTCTAAAAAATGGAGGTAAAAAAGGTTGTTTTTGCCCTATAAAGTCAAAAATATATATCTAACTAAGAGACATCGTCATAGGTGACCATGGACATTTATATCTGAATCGGATGGAATTAAAAAACAAATTGTCGCCACAAAGTCGTTGAAAGAAAATTGTGGTCAGACGTTCACATGGATACGTGGTCAAGGAAAATTTGGTCCTGTGTACCCGGCTTTATCCAACACACATTGTGGGTGAGCTGGCAGGGAATCGTTTTTGACTGGTACGTCGAGAAACTTTGTTGGGATATCTATGGGTCTGGTAGACATGGTAGAGTGGGTTCAAATTTCAAAATATGGTATCAAATGGACATAGTGGGCTGGAATGCTAAAATCACTACAAAATTATCATAATGTGTTCCCCAAACAGTAACACTTCACAAGGTTAGCTAAATCTCTGAATGATGTGTGTAGCATATACGGTAATTTCCCTAACTATTCGCCAAATGGTGACGAGATTTGAACCCCCATAAAGATGCCACTTTCGAATTAATATTCAGGCCAATTCTAAAAAAAATCCAGATGTGTTCGAATTATTTACAGCTATGGTAACTTGACGTGAGAGCCAAAATGGCGGACCGCTTCTTCGTCTTGGATCGTACTAGTTTATGACTTTACTTTCGGCATAATTGTTTCACGGGTTACAGAAAATACATGGTTTTCATTTTAATAGGATGGAGAAAGTCATGACAGAGAAAAACTCGATTTAAATTTGAAAGGCGAATAATTAGAGAAATTACCATAGTGCCAATTAGGCCCTTTTTTGATAACTGTTAACTCACCATAAATGAAATTCGTATTATTGACATTTTTTTGTGTTCAAGGTTTAACTGGCAGCGGGGATTCCATAATGTATGTCCAGTAATGCATGCTATGATGTGAGTGAGTGAGTGAATGTGATTTAACGGCGCTTTCAACTATATTTCAGTCATATCACAACGTTGGGTCCTATTACTTTTCACACCCGGGAATCACACGGGTGGGGTCCTATATTCCTTTTCACACCTGGGAACCCCACGGGTGCCTCTTACGACAAGCTCTCTGAGGAGCTGAGGCCTATTCTTACCATGTCCTGCGATGTGCACATCGACATCCCAGGTCAGTTCCCGGAAGCCCCACAGGGCTGCTGTGATGTAAACACACCTTTTGTATACTGGGATAGAGAGGCTGAGTGAATGTGCGTGAATGAAAAAATACAATTGTGGCAGGACTGGAGTGTTAAAATCGGCATGGGCGACAGAAAAAGCACCAGTGGGGTCAGTCAAGTTTTCAGTGAATGGACCTGCAGTCGACTGAATGAACAACAGCACAAAGAATTCTAGTACATGTAGTATGGGGAGTTCTATTCATTCAAAGATGGGATATTATCATCACCATGTATGTCCGTCGGTCCGTATGTCTGTCCATCTCTGTAAATTGACTAGGAGGAGAAGTAGGAGAAGACACTCACCTTCAGAATAGCATCTCCAACAAATAACTGCCCAGTTTTGTCAGCTGAAGAAGAGAAGAACATTAATTTGGTGTTTAAATAATATCCACATGCATATGGTGAATCTAATGTCACTTATGGTGAATCTAATGTCACTTATGGTGAATCTAATGTCACTTATGGTGAATCTAATGTCACTTATGGTGAATCTAATGTCACTTATGGTGAATCTAATGTCACTTATGGTGAATCTAATGTCACTTATGGTGAATCTAATGTCACTTGTTTCTGTAAAATTTGGGAGAGCTGTTGATCACTCTCCTAGATTTTGTATTGCGAGAGTGATCGCTGCATTGGGGAATGATTCAGTCGTGTCAGTATTACTCTCCATTACTATTTCTATTTTCCAGGAGAGTGACCAATAACTCTCCTGGGGGATAGGTGAGTGATGGAGAGGGAGAGTGATCCCTTGAAGATGTAATCAACCTCAAAATCTATGGATTTTGTGAACTCTCCCCTTGTGCATTTTTCGGCAGCGAAGTTTGCTAAAGCATCATATGTATTATATTTGATGATTGTGGGATCGCCATATAGAATGACTGTAAGAATATCTTGTCACAGAAATTTGAAACTCTACCCGCTTTGATGGGTTCCCTGTTTCACCATTGAGTATGTGTTGTACGCGGAGGAAAATGATGCTACTGAGTGATGTAGCAAGCTGCAACGCTCACGAATCTGAATGCTGAACAGCTGCGGCTATGGGAAAATGTCAAGGTTCATGCCTAAGGTTTGATGAAGTCGCATAGCATACGTTGGTATGCACTTGTTGACATGGCTGTGGGAAAATAAACGGCATGGCATGCCGTTTATTTTTAATGATCAATTCCTTCTGAATGGTAGAAACAAGTTTAGTTTTTTGTGATCAAATGTGTTTTATTTTGTACCTGTCAAAACAAATGTCACTTTCGCGGAGCTTGAGAGACAATGATTTCAGCCTAGATTTGAGGCTGATTTTCTCTTCAACAATTCAATTACAGGAAGTCAAATTTCCTGACATGAATTCAGGGGCTTATCAAATTTTATATTAGAGCAGCACATTGACAATATGGTTCATTATTTCTTCATTATCCTTATAATGTTTTGAGGGAGGTCATATTTTATGAAATTATTAGGAAGACTATTAGAAATTTGAGTCCACAAAATTAGGGCTAATAAAATTTTAATAGGGTAATTTACTGTATAATTTTATTAAAGTATATAAAATTCCAGAGGTACTACAGCATATCAGGACTTGGCCACTGAGAATGTATCACACACCTGCTTGGCCTTTGAATATCCTGGAGATCAACACAGGTAGTTTGTGTTCACACCCTCCCTTCACGCTGAGTCCCAGACCTCCCACGGGCTCACGATATATCGTCACGTTACGCACCTACAATGGGTATTTTTTTTTATCAATTTCAGAACATTGTGAAACCTACATACATGTATTTCATGATAAAGGAAAGTGGATAATCTAGCAAACTTGAACCAGTGTATGCACAATAAAATTGTCCAGTCCTCCCCTGATGACAGACATACATGCGCACAGCATTATCACAATATCAAGGAAACTTCTGGAGGAGAGCTCTCTAATAGTCTCCCTAAAGTTCCTTGCATGCCAGTCTCCCTCAAGATTGTTGCACTTGCATAGCTTCTGGACATTGCTGGAAGGGAGCTCCATCTCCCTAAAGTTTTGTGCATACCTTCAGTGAAAGAGCCCAGTCTCCATAAAGTTTATTACATAAATTCTGTGACAGAGCCCCTAAGCTTCTCACATATCTTCTGTAAAAGAGCTCAGTCTCCTAAAAGTTTATTGCATAACATCTCTGATAGCTCAGTCCCCTTAAAGTTTCTTGCACACCTTCTGTAGAAGAGTTCAAAGTCTCCTCAATGTTTCTAGCATGCCAGTCAACCTCAATCTTCTAGCATACCTTCTAGAAGGGAGCTCTGTCTCCCTAAAGTTTTATGCATACCTTCTGTGAAAGAGCCCAGTCTCCATAAAGTTTACTGCATAAATTCTGTATTAAGAGAGGTCAGTGTTCCTAACATTTCTTGCATACATTATGTACAAGAGCAGTCTCCATAAAGTTATTGCATACATTCTGTACCATGATATCAATCTTCTTAAAGTCTACTGCATAACTTCTGTAAAGGAGCACAGCCTGTCAATCTAATTAAAATTAAATCCTATCTGCTCCCCATTTGGATACTGTCGCTTGTAGGATCTAACAGGCTTGCATTAACTCGCGTGTTAACCAATCCCGAGAACGTTTCATAGTGCTTTGAAGGGAACATTGATGACAAAGAATTTTTGGCTGGCTCAGCCGAATTAGCCGGCTCGCTGACGGGGTGTCTTTTCATGTTGCCGCGGTCCCGACATTGTGGCGCCATAATACGGGGTAAATATATGGACTGATCTTTGGTGTAAGCATTAGGGTAAATGGACATAGTGAACCTATCTCCCCTCCCCGACTGCAAATGGATGAGTCCAGATGCGACCATGATGTCATATTGCTATTAAATATCCATGGTATGGGTGCTCAGAACACCAAATTCAATTGAAATACGTAAGATCCTATATAGCGACATGTACGATTGGGGAGCATTGGTAGGATATTAATTTATTAAGATTGACAGCCTGTTTGACCATTTCTACTTACATTTTAGTAGCTGATATCTATATTACCCTCCTGTTGGGGATTGTCGGTCCTTCAAACGGGCATATGCAAATTGCTGACTGAGTTAGCCTAACATTTGAATGGAAATAGGCAGATCAACATCCCTGTTTTACTGGGCGATTCTAACTTGGCCTTGGGATATTATATACTCATAGGAGATTATTGTTGAAGATTTGATAATCATTCATGCTGAAGAGCTAAACCCATTGTTTGTTTTCAGCTGCACAGAATGATCTGTAGGATTCCCCAAAGATTATGGCAAACCTTTTGTAAGAGAGCGCCTTTCTCAGCATCTTCCTGACTGGCATACACGACCTCTTCTTTCTGGAGGGAGATAAGTTCATCAGTAAGGTACAATCTCATTGGTACAGGCTGACACCAGCCATCTGTCCACAGGACCATACCATAACGAACACCCTGAAAAAAACAGAAATATCGACTATGAATTTTTGAATTCTCATGTTAGTGCATGGTCACGACTCCAGCTATAGGATAATAATACAAAATGCAGAAAAATCATTTCCTTTTATTCACCTCGAGTCACCCAATAAAACACACAAAACCAACATTTATGCTCACAAATAAGCATTCATATCAATGGCGAACAAATAATGAACTAAATATATCCATTAAAACTCTCATCAAAGGCTAAAATTTCACCAATCTGATGAAAAAACTCAAATTTTCACTTGATTTTCAGCCTATCTACAGTTTGGATTTGAAGTGTTTTCCTACCTTTTAAAGAAGTACTTACTTTATTTTATATAGGTTCTTATTACAAAGATTAGATTGTTAAGGACTCGAGGCCCGGGGAATAGGCTCAAACTATCGATATTTTTTTCTTTGCATATTTCAAAAGTTGAAGAAAAAACCTATCAAGTGTTTCTGTTATTTTCCTTAAAAAATGTTTGCAAACGTGAAATTTCAGCTCTCAAAAAATCACAGTCTGTGGAAGAACTCTGTGCTGTGGGGATTAGTGCGCATTGCTCACAGTAAGTGTTACCGCCTGCTGTGACTTCCGCACCTCGGCTAATTACTTGTAATTGCAATACACACAATTCACGCGCTGCATGGGCTCATTTATTATAATTAGTTGTTTTTCTACTACATTCATGCAGGAGCAGCCATCGTTTACAAAATATTGAACAGGAAATTATATGGTCTATCTCAGTGTTTTCGCGCCACATGACAAAATAAAAAAATACAAACACACTGCTCAGGTGGTCAACCATTTCCGGAAAGCATGTGGTATATGCAGATATATATATTGCGAATTTGTGTAATGTTTTTCATAATATCTCACTCGACATTCTATCAACATATCTTACTTGCCAACACAATCATGGGAAGAAAACGTTACAAGATTAGAAGGACACGCATGCAGGCAAAAAGAAACTTTGATAAACATTATTACAGGACTCCTGCTGTTCGGTCATATATATACCTCCGATTTAGTATTACTTCATACTGCATTATCGCATTATACATGCGGCAAATGTAGAAAGTGAGGTATTCATTCAAAATAAATACTTTACGTATTCACCATCGTACATATAATTATAAAATAGCCCATTGGGCTTCAATACCCCTCGGCTATCAGTTATTGTCTACACCCAGCAATCATGCAATGTATAATATCATCAGTGTATTTTTAGAACTAGATTAACAATAATCTGATAGTAGGGTTGACTGTAGTTCAGGTTTTACCAAGGCCTGAGGTTCTAGTAGAGCATGACCGAATTCTTAGCTCTAAATATACTCTTCTAAAAAGCTTATAATCAAAGTACTTTTATCTTGGAAATATAGATCAAGGTCAGTCATCTTCAAAAAATTTCAAGTCAATTCTAACTTGATTGCATCGGGAACATGGATTCGGAGATCTTAGACTTAACATATAGAATTTGACCTTTTAAAAATAGGTCAAGGTCAGTGATATTCTTCAATAGACTTCAGGTCCAGCCATAAGTGGTATAAATTTGGGCAATGTAGATATAATCTTTCATGAAATATTGTACTGAATAGAATCTGACCTGGATAAGATAGGTCACGGTCAGTCATCTTCAGCACACCTTTGGAGCATCACCAGATGTACACATATTATTAATTTGGAAAGCCTAGCTATATTCTTCATGTTATATCGTAATAAACAGTTTATGACCTTGGAAAAATAGGTCAAAGTCAGTCAACTGGGATAGGCTTCTAGTCAATCACCAGTTGCATAAGCAATATGAATTTGGGAGACCCCAGCAAATACTAAAATTTGACCTTGATAAAATAGGTCAAGGTCAGTCATCTTCAGTACATGTCTGGACCTTTGCCAGATGTATACATAGTATTAATTTGGAAAGCATAGATATATTTCTTCATGACAGACTATAATAAACAGTATATGACCTTGAAAAAAATAGGTCAAGGTCAGTCAACTGGGATAGGCTTCTAGTCAATCACCAGTTACATAAGTAATATGAATTTGGAGACCCCAGTTTCCATCCTTCATAAAATAAAGCAAATATTAAATTTGACCTTGATAAATACGCCAAGGTCAGTCATCTTCAGTACACCTCTCGACCTTCGCCAGATGTATACATAATATTAATTTGGGAACCCCAGATATATTTCTTTATGTTAGACCATAATAAACAGTATATGACCTTGAAAAAATAGGTCAAGGTCAGTCAACTTGGATGGACTTCTAGTCAATCACCAGTTACATAAGTAATATGAATTTGGAGGCCATAGCTTCAATCCTTCAAAAAACATGGCAAATACTATAATTTGACCTTGATAAAATAGGTCAAGGTCAGTCATCTTCAGTACACCTCTGGACCTTCGCCAGATGTATACATAGCATTAATTTGGAAAGTCTAGCTTTATTTCTTCATGTTATATCATAATAAACAGTAAATGACCTATAAAAAATAGGTCAAGGTCAGTCAACTGAAATAAGCTTCTAGTCAATCACGTGTTGCATATATAATATGAATTTGGAGACCCTAGCTTTAATTCTTCCAAAGATATAGCAAATACTAGAATTTGACCTTGATAAAATAGGTCAAGGTCAGTCATTTTTAATAGGCTTCTGACCCTTCACCCAATACATATGTGGTATGAATTCACAATGCCTGGCTATAATTCTTCTTGAGATATCGTGTTCACAAGAAAGATGGACAGACAGACAGACAGACGACGCTGACGACGACAATACCCTTCGGGCAAAATTTGCCCGAGGGGTAATAAAAAAAGGCAAACATTATTCCCGCAAATTGTATACTTTCGCGATAATAGTAAAGTTTTAACTCCACACCGGAAATGGCCGCTGCCAGTTTTTTCCCGTTTGAGGTCTGTGGACTGACCATTTCCTGTTTTCTTCTCTTTCCTTGAGCTATACCTTTTTCAGTCGGCAATTAAATCCATGAATGTCCAATTGCCGCAAATCACATCTCTGTAAGCCTTCTATAGAATGCTCGACGTCTACTCAATCACCCGCGGTGAGGGATTTCGGAAGGCGTGAAAACTGACCAACGGGGGCATATTCCAGCATAAAAATTCATCTTCGTGACTGGTTTTCTACACTTTCTCAAAATATATTGTTCCAAAGTGATTAAAGAACGTTTGGTCTATAATCCCTATATGTTGTGTGAGAATATTGTGTCATTATCATGAAGCAGCGGATAATAATTACAGAATATCATCTGAAAAGTAGATTATTTTGTTTACGGTCGATATCCGACATATTTTTTTACACAGCTGGTACATACAAACTTGCTAATAACTTCTCTATTTTTCATCCGATCATGTCAATTTTTGGGGAGCATAATATATACATTACAGTCCGAACGACTGTGTCTCAGTTTTTCAAAATGTTGCTTTGTTTTGAAGTTATTGGAACTTGAAATAGACTTTCATTTTGTTTCAAAAAATAAACTTTACAACGCTCTCAAACTTTTTCTAAGAGTTAAAAAAAAAAATGAGACACACTTGTTTGCTTTGAAAGGTTTATTATCACCATGCAAAATCTCGGACTCGTTACTTATAAAATAATAGGTGAAATTAGCAATATAAAAAAAGACATTATTTTTTTGAAATAACTGTTTTCTAACTGCAACAAAACCGGGGAAATAAACGTAAGAATTAAATTTTTACTTTATTTGGAACGCCCGAATCGTGATCTTTCCAACCATATAAAACATATATATGTATGTGAAGTGGTTGTGATGAAAT
>JAVTVY010040012.1:0-18765 GCA_036873755.1 Hanleya hanleyi | reverse complement strand
GTAATGTTGAAACTTCAAAAGTGCCTGAATCCTGATTATCTCCTTTGGATAGAAACATGCAGTAGTCTACAGTTGTCGAGTTCTGACGTTGAGTCACAAGAGTGACGTCCCTTCATGTAGCCGACCCGCCGGCAGACGAAAGGGTGGAGCAGTTCACTTGCTACTGCATGGACTAAAGATAACTGATTTAAAATTTGAAGAAATACATTTTAATTCCGAATTATTTGAACTCCTTGCTATGGAGGGTGAAGGTATGGATATTCTCTATAGTCAATATATAGAATATGCCCCACCGTTTGATCTGCCGACTCTTGTGATGCAACGTCACAACTCGAGAATACCGTATTAATTTGAAGCGTAACTTGGATTTTTGAATCGGACCAAAAATAGTATCTTGCACTACTAGGCCCCATGTGGGACCTGTGTATCAAATTTCAGAAAGATCCATGAAATATTTCCTGATAATTCACGATAACAATGTTTCAAGGGGAAATTCAAGATGGCTGCCTTGTGGCCATATTGGATTTTCGATTCGGACCAAAAAAGATATCTTGCACAACTAGACCATAAAGGGAACCTGTGTACCAAATTTGAGAAAGATCCATGCAGTACTTCCTCAGAAATCATGATAACTAAGTTGCATGGGAAAATCCAAGATGGCCCCCTGTTGGCCATATTGGATTTTCGAATCGAACCAGAAAAGATATCTTGCACAACTAGACGACAAGGAGAACCTGTGTACCAAATTTAACAAAGATCCATGCAGTAGTTCCTGAGCAATCACAATAACAATGTTTCATTGGGTAATCCAAGATGGCCGCCTGATGGACATATTGGCTTTTGGAATCGGCCCAGAAAAGGTATCTTGCACAACTGGACCACAAGGAGAACCTGTGTATCAAATTTGAGAAAGATCCATGCAGTACTTCCTGAGAAATCATGATAACAAAATCTCATGGGGAAGTCTAAGATGGCCGCCTGGTAACCATATTGGATTTTCGATTCGGACCGAAAAAGGCATCTTGCATATCGAGACCCTAAGGGGAACCTGTGTGCCAAATTTGAGAAAGATCCATGCAGTACTTCCTGAGAAATGAAGATAAATTTTCATGGGGAAATCAAATATGGCTGCCTGGTGGCCATATTGGATTTTCGAATCGGACCAAAAAAGGTATCTTGCACAACTAGACCCCAAGGGGAACCTGAGTACCAAATTTGAGAAAGATCCATGCAGTACTTCCTGAGAAATCGCGATAACAAGGTTTCATGGGGAAATCCAAGATGGCTGCCTTGTGGCCATATTGGATTTTCGATTCGGACGGAAAAGGGTATCTTGCACAGCTAGACCCTAAGGGAAACCAGTGTGCCAAATTTGAGAAAGATCCATGCAGTACTTCCTGAGAAATGACGATAACAAAGTGTCATGGGGAAATCCAAGATGGCTGCCTGGTGGCCATATTGGATTTTCGAATCGGACCAGAAAAGGTATCTTGCACAACTAGACCCCAAGGGGAACCTGTGTACCAAATTTGAGAAAGATCCATGAAGTAGTTCCTGAGAAATCGCGATAACAAGGTTTCATGGGGAAATCCAAGATGGCTGCCTGGTGGCCATATTGGATTTTCGAATCGGACCACAAAAGGTATCTTGCACAACTAGACCCCAAGGGGAACCTGTGTACCAAATTTGAGAAAGATCCATGCAGTAGTTCCTGAGAAATCGCGATAACAATGTTTCATGGGGAAATCCAAGATGGCTGCCTGGTGGCCATATTGGATTTTCGAATCGGACCAGAAAAGGTATCTTGCACAACTAGACCCCAAGGGGAACCTGTGTACCAAATTTGAGAAAGATCCATGCAGTAGTTCCTGAGAAATCGCGATAACAAGGTTTCATGGGGAAATCCAAGATGGCTGCCTGGTGGCCATATTGGATTTTCGAATCGGACCAAAAAAGGTATCTTGCACAACTAGACCCCAAGGGGAACCTGTGTACCAAATTTGAGAAAGATCCATAAAGTAGTTCCTGAGAAATCACGATAACAATGTTTCATGGAGAAATCCAAGATGGCTGCCTGGTGGCCATATTGGTTTTCGAATCGGACCGAAAAGGGTATCTTGCACAACTAGACCCCAAGGGGAACCTATGTACCAAATTTGAGAAAGATTCATGCAGCAGTTCCTGAGAAATCGCGATAACAAGGTTTCATGGGGAAATCCAAGATGGCTGCCTGGTGGCCATATTGGATTTTCGAATCGAACCAGAAAAGGTATCTTGCACAACTAGACCCCAAGGGGAACCTGTGTACCAAATTTGATAAAGATCCATGCAGTAGTTCCTGAGAAATCGCAATAACAAGGTTTCATGGGGAAATCCAAGATGGCTGCCTGGCGGCCATATTGGATTTTCGAATCGGACCAAAAACTGTATCTTGACCCCAAGGGTAATGTATCTTGTAAAAATGTATCAGGACCCCAAGGGGAACCTGTGTACCAAATTTGAGAAAGATCCATGAAGTAGTTTCTGAGAAATCGCGATAACAAGAATTGTTTACTGACGGACCACGGACGACGGACCGCGGACGAAAAGCGATTTGAATAGCCCACCATCTGGTGATGGTGGGCTAAAAATAGAAGCCAGCACTTGGTAATATATTTCATCCCCTTTGAATTCAAGTTCTGAGTAGCCATCATTGTTTCGACGCCTTGAGTGAGCACATTAAAGAGACTGTTCTACAATGTATTCCCAGTTTAAAGGCGGCTTGTCTGTGAACCCAGCGAAGCACGCTATAACGCTGGGTGTTCATTGGCTGTTACTTTAAACGGTTTGTTCGAGTAATAACTGTGTTGCCCCAATTTGAGTGCAGGGGTTGGTACGGAGTGTACTGAGTATACAGACCTACATTATTGAGGATGGGGAGAACAAGGAAAAAATAATGGTATACCCGAGCTCATATGAATATTTGACCCCCAATAATTGGGTGCAACATGTTTAATCTATGTTGATCTAGGGGAGATAACTTATAACCAGAATCTACAAAAGAGTGATCTCCCTTACATTACCAAAGCTGCAAAAATGACAGCAATGGACAGGGAATAAAAATTTTACTCATTCAGTCCTCTGCATGTTTGTAGTCTCTTTCATTTGCGGGTTTGCCCTCCAGTTAGAACTACACCAAACATAGTGAAAAAATAAAGGTCTGTTTGGGCGAGATATCAGACCTCCAGGTTTGCATGGGTACATCAAGGTCACTGACCCCAAAATTAGGAAATTGTTGAAAAAAACAGTATTTTTCTCTGTCTAGATACATTAAGGGGAGAGGAGTCCGGTTCCAAAATTTAGGTCAAGGTCAAAGGCCAAGGTCAACCCAAAATTAGGAAATCATTATTTTTTTGATGTCAGAGGATACATTAGGGGAGATGTCTTGTGCAGGTGTTTATTGGAGCCAAATTTGGCTCTTGTTCTATTGTTCTTTATACATCTGGGTATTCAAGATCAGATAATTTAAGGGTAAATCACTTACATCAGCTACTTCACTTTAGATTCACACCCCTGTGATTCACCCAGTCTAAGCTCAGGTTAATATTAATCTGCATCTCCCGATTGAATTTCATGGCGACTTGAGAAATCTCTCATTGTACGCAATGTTGTACGCAGAAGCAAACCTTGTCTAAGTATGAAATCGGGAAAGGCAAATTGTGAGTTTTCCAATGAGACAGGGAAAAGGATGGAGGTTCAGCACACTCTGAATATCTGCCCCAAAGAAAAATATACAAACACGGCTGAAATTTATTTCAGATGATATTTTGATTTTATTTTGGTCCATCAATAAAATCCTATTACTACAGTGCTGAAAACTGTAATTATGATGAAAAATATACAATAACCTTTGGCGTTACCTGACAAAAATGAACAAACAAAAAATGAAATGAATCAATCACACATTCATTCAAATATTATTAAGACGTACTTAGAACATCAGGCATGCTGGCCAAGTGATAATAAATTACAGTACATTGGAAAATACTTATTTTGATTTCCATTAATCCCAAATATTCAAATTAAAAGAATAACCCATAATGCACAACGTAACAGTTTACTGTAAAAAAAAAAAACCTTGCTGCATAAAAGCGAGTGAAACATGAAAAATTTGTGGAAAAGCTCTTCCCACACTAGATAAATGTTAGGTTACCGGTTAATTCAACAATAAAACACCATTTTAATATGAAAAGACACTCCAGGCATCAGTCAACAACAATGATTGTCCAGATTTTATTCAATGCATACATCAGTGATTGAATGTTGTGGTTCATGGTACTTATTGAAGGGGGACAACTCCACATGACAATCCAAGTTTCTGTACCACATATTGTGCAAGAGTGAAAAATGAACAACCGGTTCTGGTATTGTCCCATTCTCTCTAAATAACAGCATTGTGTTGCTCAGTGTCTTCAGAAAGATAGCTGATCGCACAGGGGCTCGTCACTGTTGTTAATTGGTTAATTGAGTTGATTACAGGGGGGAGGCCGAGGTAGGGAATAAATGGGGCCCCATTTATTCCCTACCTGTTCCTGTAATCAACCTAATTAACCAATTAACAACGGTAACGAGCCCCTGTGGCTGATCGTGTGTGAAAGCCAACAAAAAAGCCCCCCTAACAAGGGTACTGGGGCGATAACATTAAGGAAACTCCTAAAATTATCAATTTGAAATTAGGTGGATACAACCATTCTAATAAGAATTCATCAATTTTCTCCAGTAATATTGCTCAAATTTCAAAAGTGGTAGTCGCCACTGGTTCTCACCATCTTATTCGTGCAAGGTGATACCAAGAACTTCATACATTTTAGCAAGAATTTGGTAAGAATCGTAACCCTGTACATGAAAGTGTTCAAGCCCAGATACATATATCGTTTAAGGGCTACAAATAAAATAGTACATAAGAAATTTGTGTAGATCAACATTTAGTTGTAAACTCAGAATACAATGTAATTGCAAGTCAGGAGTCCTGATGCTCAAAGAACAGGGCCATGAACTAGCTCATTCATGCCAAAATCACTGATTTGTAGGTGAAAACTCCCATTTCTCTCTGTACACCAGATCAACTCGAACCAGAACCGACTGGTTCACATCTCTGTGCTAGAACAAATATTGTGTATAAAACCTATCTTCATGTTTAAAACTCTTTGCCCCATGATGACGCCATTTGACGCCCCTTTCTAAACCATACAGACTTTTCTAGGCTGCCCCATAGACCTTTTCGGTGATCACCAGTAAATTTTCAGGTACGAATCAAAAGGAGGGCTGGGGTCAAAGGTTTATTAATTTTTTAATTACTTTTTCTGTGACCAATAATTTAGCATGTTTAATATTCCCTGAAATAAAATATTATTGAGTGATGTTAATTAATTAATTTATTACACGAGGCGTCAAATGGCATCATCATGGACTGGGAAGGGGTGTCAAATGGCGTCACCATGGGGCAATGGTAGTAAGCCTCCATGGGGCAAAGAGTTAAAGAGAGAAATGGGTGTTTTCACTTCAAAGTCAGCTGTTCCACTCTAATATAAAGTTATTTATGGCCCTGTTATTCAAAATATATATTGAGACCTCAACCTTTGATCTGGTCAAGGTGTGAGGATGAGTATGTCCACCCGAAAGATACAAGCCCTCTAGATGTAATTTTCACCATGAATAATTTTTTCGTGGATCATGAATGTTCAACCCTTATGGAGCCTTCTTTTTGCGCAAAGTAAAGCAATTTGGAATGATTGCTAGTTATTTTAGAAATAAAATTCATGAAAACTGCCGCGTGCGAGTTTTGATACAGCTGCGGGAGACAGATGCCAAATGTGTGAATGCGGGAGAATTGACAGGTCTCAATATTTTACTTTTGGGACACCTCGCATCAGTCCTCGCTGAAACCTCGTTTGACCACATGTAATCAAGAGAGGACCAGACTAAACTACTTTAAAAAAGCTGATAAATCTTACAATACATGAAGTATAGAAGGCTGTACATAGTCATTCATGACACACTTTGACTGAGCAATACAAGTTAAGGCAATATGTTTCATTAAGATGGCAAGAAGCAACACAAAGGCAATACTCATTTAATTATATCGGATGTATGGTTTGATTGGACCGCTTCAAAATGCAAACACACAAGTGGCCAGTTTATTATTGTATATTTAGAGAAGAGGAAACATGACGACATAGGGTATTTACATTTTATTGATCCAATTAAAAGCTAATTTGCCATCTACGATGGGAGGGAAGGAAGGGGTGCTTACCCATAGAAAATAATTTAGTATAGAGAATAATTTAGTATAAAATGCAGTTTAAAGCTGGAGACCACCAATGTTACAGGCACTTAGAATCAATGTGATCTAGAACAGTCCTAAATCTTAACACATAGTTTTACACAGGGACATGATTAAACATGAAACTGGCACTGTTCTCAAAGGGGAGGGAGGTACAATAGGCATTAGATGCAAGGTTCTCTCATTTCTGTTCATTTTAATTACACCCATATTACAAGTACCAACACTGTAATACTTCCACCATAATCACTTCTACTGTTTTTGTACCACACATACATGTAATCATGGTAATTGTATTAACCTTTACCATAACCTCCTGCTAAGACAATGTCAATAGTTCTGGTATACACTATTCAATACTTCCAGAAATAATGTGTACGTGTATATGTATACTAGTGAACACAGCAGCTGTCGAGTTGTAATGTTTTCACAGATATTCTGTCTGTCTTACATGGATGATCACTGACCAGGTTCATGACCTTGAGCTAATACAACATGCAGACATGCTGGTAGCTGGAATACAACCACGTGTATATCCTTATGTTTCATATATATAATAAGTATTTAATACCAACAGATGGACACAAATGAAATGGCATTGCACATGTACACTAAATATATTTGTGGGTGACATTATGCTTGAAATCTAATCAGATTTCTCAAATGAGATATGTCATTGGTACTGTAGCATTTGACCAGAATGCATGTCACAAATAAGCAGCATCAAAAGCAGAACAATTTTATGAAGCACTTAACACTTTTCAATACTTATTGATGCTGTAACTTACTACATAATACCATAATTAAATTGGAAATACTGTGTTCAAAGTCTACAGTAACCTATTTGGATTACTGGAACTAATGATGCCATATATATTTTGGTTCATCATCAAGAGTCTGTACATTTGGTGTGCTCAAAAGGTTATACCCAATGACCCCACACTACTTTCCATTTGAAGATGCCAAGTAGTGGTCTTGTGCATTTTCTTGAATAACGTCATTAAAGTAGGTCTTAAGACACAGAAGTCGTGAAAAATGCATTGAAGACATGACCTCTGGAACATGATGTCACAGCCAGAATACGATTCAGTTATGTGGCATTGTATCAACTATTATAACGTAATGGCATCCGGACGCCTTTTTGAAAGATTCAGCCAGATGTGTGAAGTTCTAACATGACATCGCTGTTTGACTGATCATAATGAGGCTACATGTATGGTGTCACAGATCCAGTAGTCGCAATCCTCGCTGTTTTCAAAGTTTGGTCGTTTAAAAATGTAAAAAAGTGCCATTTTTACAATAATTTAGCAATAAAAAGTGGCAGGTTTTCAGATCATTTAGTATAACCTTTAAATGAAGTAAAAGAATAATGGAAAACAAAAATATTAGTATTACACAATAAAATACAATAATGAAAGTGAAAGATGAAAGGGGTTGTTAATACCAAGAATAAATTATGAACACTGTTACTTCATAAAATTGAATTATTCTGACACATGTTCTAAAGTTAAACAAAAGTAAAACGTAGTGTGTAAAATCGTGTTTCTTGTCGATGAAATTTTCTTGCGTTTAGCGGGGTGCTCGCTGTAAATGGTGAATGCTTAACTTCTCAAATTCTGTTTCAGGAGTTTAATTGGTCCTATAGTTGTAAAATGAAGTTGCTGAAGAAAGCAGAATTGGTCCCAGTTAAAATAAAACAATAGTCTTCTAATTAAAATAATTAAATAAGCAATCATTTCATATGAAGTGGTCCCAGTCGGTTTTGTGTGATTTCCCGATATCGTCACAGACACCTAGTGATCTATGCCAGAACATTTCTCCCTCGGCCCAATGGAAATGTGATGCACAAAGTTTAGATCGAGGTATTTCCTTCAAGGAGATCATGTGTATTAATTTAAAGAGATGCAGCATTCTTCTAGATTGGTTGAATTCCTTGGTTAAGAGTCAATCACCATGATCGATCACAGCGGTCAGGTTTGACAGCGGTCGGAGTCAATCTTCCTTTGTTTCACACGGGTGTCAGCGGTCTTTCCTCACTCGTGGAGTTCCATGCCTTCCCCTCATTAACCGGGCCTCCTTGGTAACATTTTAGTGGTACTGTACCAGTCTCCCCTGTTTGTAAAATCTCCGAGCGCTATCCATCACTCTCCTGTATTCGGTTGTGTGTGAGTGTTGCTGGAGTGATCATTCTCTTCAATATCACTCACCATTGCTTTGGCAGATTTCAGGAGAGCAAGACTGCTGTACAATAACTCACTCATTCACAAAAAATGCTGTATAGCCATTTGATGGGTCACCAGTATTTCCACTATGAATGTCCTCGACATGGAAAATATTCCTTTTTCAAACAGCCTCATCAGACCGAGTGGTGACGGTTCTGGTAGACAATCAAACAAGGTTCACTCGAATAGACCGTTGTCAGTTGCGGATTCCCATTCCTGAAAGTGTTACTGATTAGGCGGCTCACTTTACACACCTATGAAGCAAGCAGACTGCACAGTTTGTTGTAGTTACACACTGTAGAGCTCTTCTACGCTTTTGGAACATTCCATATCAATCATCCATTCATACAACACATGTACCATGGTACATAATCAGTTGCTCAATTCATATTAAAAGCTTCACAGAAGCCACATGTACATCACGAATACACCAAACTCCATTGCTGCATGATAAAACGGTACCACAGATTATACAAAGAATATATATATTCTGCAGTAAATGTAGATTCAGGATTTGCTGTCGATTTCAAAGTGTTTGTAAACGGCCGTAACGTAGGACATAACCGACTGCCAGTCCGGACGTTCCATGGCTGCCATGTCATTGATATCCTGAAAATAAACGACGAACAGATAAATATATTGATATAATTGATTCCAAATCATAATTTTGGATCTCTTTCCTCATGTATGCTTAATTTAACATAGCATTCATAGGGTGGAACTTATAAAGCCACACCCCTATCAAGACATATATGCATTAAGCTTCACCCCCTCCTCTCCCACCTCTTCACCCCCTCCTCTTCTCTCCCACCTCTTCACCCCCTCCTCTCCCACCTCTTCACCCCCTCCTCTCCCACCTCTTCACCCCCTCCTCTCCCACCTCTTCACCCTCTCCTCTCCCACCTCTTCACCCCCTCCTCTCCCACCTCTTCACCCCCTCCTCTCCCACCCTCTCCTCTCTCACCTCTTCACCCCTCCTCTCCCCACCTCTTCACACCCCCTCCTCTCTCCCACTCCTTTCACCCCCTCCCTCTCCCACCTTCTTCACCCCCCTCCCCTCTCCCGGGCCCTCTTTCACCGGCCCTCCTCTCCCACCCCTCCTCTCTTCACCCCTCCTCTCCTCCCACCTCTTTGCTCACAAATGTTATACATACATCTTCATACACAAGTCCACTTTTCCATTCACACTTCGAATTAGCTTTGATATATCAGCCCACCGGTTCTGTTCAAAAGAATTTATAAATCGACAGTGGGTTATTGATTGGCTGTCCTTTGTATCTGGAAATCCCTATCGCCATATTTGGAGGAATGATCGATGTAACTACGAAGAGAATACGTCGCCCTATACGCAGTCGTTGGGTATGTTCCGATTAGCTCGTCTCTGGTTTGTGGATAAAATTTTACACCTCCTGATTTCAACGCCAAAGTAACCGATCTAGCAAGGCTATTTTGAAGTGTGAATGGAGTCGTCGACGTATGTATGAAGATAATTACAAGAATGAGGAAGTCTATCAACAAACAGATCTGTAATCAAGATATAACACATTCTCAGTCTCACAACTCTCTTGTATAGTCCTCATTTCAAGACACATTTACCTGTCTCAAACTGAAGAGAATAATTCTGTTTTCAAAATTGATATCAGAGAAAGAGTTTCAGTGCAAGAACTCACCAAAATGGGTACAATTCCTACGCATTCTGCTGCTTCAAATGCCATCTTAAAATTTCTTTTCTGTAATAGTCAAGTTGGAAAGAAGTATATTTATGGTATCAAAGTATTTCAGCACCCAGAGAAACAATTTACATGTAACTGCCTGAATGATTAAAGATTAAAAGGAAAATTAATGAAAGGTGAGACAGGTATGATCATTATGAAGACAACAATGGTACAGGGACATGAATGGTCATTAAGGGGACATGAATGGTACATGTAGGGAGAACTTGAATGGTCATTAAGGAGACAAGAATGGTAGGAAAACTTAAATGGTCATTAGGGGGACAAAAATGGCAGGAGAACTTGAATGGACATTGAGGGGACAAGAATGGTAGGAGAACTTGAACGGTCATTGAGGGGACAAGAATGGTAGGAGAACTTGAATGGTCATTAAGGGGACAAGAATGGCAGGAGCACTTGAATGGTCATTAACGGGACAAGAATGGTAGGAGAACTTGAATGGTCATTAAAGGGACAAGAATGGTAGGAGAACTTGAATGATCATTAAGGGGACAAGAATGGTAGAACTTGAATGGTCATTAAGGGACAAGAATGGTAGGAGAACTTGAATGGTCATTAAGGGGCAAGAATGGTAGAAGAACTTGAATGGTCATTAAGGGACAAGAATGGTAGGAGAACTTGAATGGTCATTAAGGGACAAGAATGATAGGAGAACTTGAATGGTCATTAATGGGACAAGAATGGTAGGAGAACTTGAATGGTCATTAAAGGAACAAGAATGGTAGGAGAACTTGAATGGTCATTAAAGGGACAGGAATGGTAGGAGAACTTGAATGGTCATTAAGGGGACAAGAATGGTAGGAGAGCTTGAATGGTCATTAAGGGACAAGAATGGTAGAACTTGAATGGTCATTAAGGGACAAGAATGGTAGGAGAACTTGAATGGTCATTTTATGTATCTTGATTGACGTAAAGCCTAACAAGCTACATGAATTTGGTATGAACATCACGTTTACAAAGATTAGCTGGCAGAGCCACACAAAAGGGAAGCAACTATGAGCAGGCATGCCATATTATCGTCTGCCCGGATTCCTGGTCCATATAGTGATCTATGCAGTTATTACAAATTATATATGGAAATAAACGAATGATATAATAAGGTTACTGATATAATGTAGGAAATTATCAGAATTTTGAATGCTCCAATGGAAACAAGGTCCCAATAAAGAAGAGGATAGCTTGCATAGGGTGTGAGGCGAATGAATGTAAGAGCCATTACCTTGTCCTCATTATCAAGTTCACTATATGTGATCTTGTCTGGTAGGTAATTATGGAGTAGGGCACAGAACGCCAACCCATCATTCCAACTACTGCTGAAATTTGTTATGTCCACTCCCTGAAAAACCAAAGAGACATCTTGCATAAAATATGTACATGTATAACCTAAAGTGGGTGAGTAGGATTTTAACATCGCTTTAACAATTTTTCAGTCATATCACATTGAATGACCCAGTCACATTATCTAGGGTTTCATAGAAGTCCAAATTTTTGCCACCGGATACTGAAAAGTATTTTTTTCACCTGTATTGAGTATTTTTACGTTTTTGTCGCCGACCGACAGACTTGTATTGAGTTTATTTGTAATTTTGCAACCACCATATAAAGGAATGTATAGAAAATTTCCATATGATGAACAATGGAGCCTGTCAATACCGCTGTGTATTTGAATTGTGAAAATAAACAAACCGATAATTTAATATGTTCATTTTTATGTTCTTGATTGACCACGATCTTGCAATCTATTTTCAGCACATTAATGTCAGATTGTGGAGGTCAACAAAAAATACTCCAGTCACAGTGCAACATTTAACACAATCTCAGTAAACCACGATGGTATGCTCACGGAGATAGTTTTTCATATACATCGATGTTTACTCAGATTGCATTTAACACACAAATACAGAAAATTACCACTACCAGTCTATAAAAAAACTTTAATATCCAAGACTTGCTGAAAAATATCCCACCATTGTCATCAAATTATTTTTCACGGCACTATTTGAAATCAGTAAACCAGTATAAATAATAATTTCCCTGAGAATTAGCCCCTGTGACATTTACTGAAATTATGAATGAACGCTTCGAGTTGAAGTGAACAGAGTGGTTTCACCCACCGACAGTTAATATGAGTTTATCTCTTGGATTTTATTCACTCCATTTATGATTCCTGAATCGACGGTTTGTCCATTTTAGTTTTATAATCTCGCAGCCAAAATTACTCCGATTAATTTATTACAACTCCGTTCACTGAACTTTACAACAACAACAACACGTGTGTTGGTGTGACACGTGTGTTGGTGCGAGAATTTTTTTGCCTAAATCCTTCCTACATTTTCGAGAACATACAGCAGGATTAAGCTATTAATGTTGGTAATATCTCAAATAAAGATCTATCATTCTCCCTTGGCAAACTTTTAGAAGTTGCTTTCACTCAACGACGGATTTGGAATTACGATGTTTTCTGAGTATCACCGAGAAATTGTCACTCAAAGCTGTATAGACTCGGACGACTCTTACGTCGCAGCGTGGGTATTCCGAGGAATATTTCATAATCGATTCACTGACGAACGTGAAGTCGGAAACGAAAATGTCCGAAGACTGATTTTCGGCTGAATTTGGAAATCTCCTTTTGGCGCGAGTCGACGTCTATTTTTCGCCATTCTTTGCTTGAATTAAGTGTTCTAGCTTTTTCCGGAATTGAGTTTTCAGTTCAAAAATTGAATATTTTCCCTAGTAAACATATAAACTTCAGTTTTTTACGGCATGAATTGAGTTTTTAGCTCAATTTTGCCACCGAATACCGGTGACAAAACACGACGTGTATGAAACCCTGTTATCGTGGGCCAACCTGTCCTTGATCTATCCTCTTCCTGCTGAGCATCAAGCAAGGAAGATATAAGTTCCAATTTTTAAACAGGGAAAATTCCCTGTTTCTTGCAATGCTAGATGAACTGGCTTATGGGTAATTTCAGAGGTGCCATCTATCCAAGCGGTATGGTTTTCATTACAACACCCCTGCGCAAAATGAGAGAATGACTGAAACTTCCGCGTCACTTCCCCTTATGTGTTGTAATTGAACGCGATATGAAGTAGTTCGACCTAGTTTCGAATAATTTCGCTGGATTAATCCCAGGACGAACCGTTTCTAGGCGCAGATATTGAAGAATATGTCGGTTTCGTTTCCTGGTAAACACTTCTGCTGATATCTTGTGAGATTTTCTTCGAAAGATTGTGTTTTGTCTGTAAACTGGTCAATATGGCACAAGTCGTAGTCACGGAATATGCCGACTTCATCTTCGGCTCTGATATCCAATGAAATACACCGAATTGACGAAATTACGTCATTTTTTAAGATCGGCTGAATCGCACTGCCAAAATTATAGTGCAGTCCCGGTGAGAGAGAGTTTGGAAAGGAGAGAGGAGGAGGCAGTTTCCTTTTTCGTTCCATCAGTCGACTGGAGAGTTTTGACACTGTGCGAGTGTGGCATTCTGACAGATCGAGGTGTGTAAAACGTTTTATACCCGTCACTTAATTGATTACTTGTTTCCCGGCGCACATTTATTAAATATTGTCAAATAAATGAATGTTGTAAGTTTCCGCGCAACTGCATTATTGGAGAACATGGCATGTCTGAAAGCCGCCGTTTTGTGCGCTAAGTTTGAAAACATTTCTTGCAAGGAAAACTTCATTTTTTTCATCAAGCGAAAGCATCCTTTTTACTGCAATTTTCAAATTGACTGATCTTATCGTCTTAGCATCATTTGTCATCTAGCAAAAGTAATGTTCTTGATTCTTACCATATCCGTAATGACAGCTCGTTGAGCAGGTCAGGGAAAAGGACTAACTGAGATATCCCAATTGGGATAAAATAATTTGGACATTTTTTTCATACTTCCATATTTTCAAGCTGGCATATTTTGCAAGTTCTCCAGTTCGTATAAAGACATACAACAGTGGTTAGTGATGGGAAGTATACTGCAACAACAACATAAAAAAGTATTGCACGTAATTGCAATTGCACAGAGAATAATGTCGGCGAGAAAAGGTCAGCAAAATTATACAACCGTATTGGCAGTTTTGTGAAGTAGATTCTACCTTGTTTTTGTAGTTTAGATGCCGAAATTCGACATTGCCGTTCAGTATGAAAATCGGTGAAAATATCCCAATTAGGATATATTTCAATATCCAAACTTTGATTTAATATCCCAGTAATTTTCCGTTTGGGCCAGGCAATGGAGGTTAAATTAATTTTTGATGTTAATAATGGTTTTCTGTGTCTGTGATTTGAATTTTTAAGGGTAAGGGTATTTTTGCTTTGTGCAATTGCTGAATGTGATTTTAAAATAATTATTCGATGTACCGGTGGGCATACGTGTAATCTTGAAGAAGACCCCCAAGCTACTTACAGTATTTTCTTGTTGTCAATTGCCACACAAATAAATGAATATGAATCAGATTCAGTGACTTCATTCTTGTACATGTCTACAATAACAATGTCATTGAGCTTTGACTGCAGGTTGCAGTGTCCATGAATACAAAAACCATGAATGAATGCCGCTATGCATCCTGGGCAACACTGTCCACTACGATGCGGACACCGACCTCGGCAATATTGTAGGTTTACTACCAAAATGTTATCTTTCTGGTTCAATTTTTAATCTTCGGTGTTGTGTTCTTCATCGGGGAACGGTAATTTCATTGGATCGTCAAACAATTGTGATAGCAGTTTAACGCCTCGACAAAATTGTTTCCATCGTCCACTGGTACCACATACGCAACTCTCATTTGCCTAGACTTTCTTTACAGTACTGATGAAGTCTCTTCAATAATTAGAGCTACGATTCACAAATTCATACCACGTATGCAACGAGAGACACATCAGAAATATATTGAACATAACCAATTCCTTCCCTGTTTTTTAGCAGCCTTGGATGCTTTCATTTGTCTTTGGTATGACTTGACCCGGGGTCAAACCTGGGACCTGCTGCTTTTCGAGAAAAGCTTTCAACCTTAAAAAATAGGTTATGGTCAATAATATAGTCAATCAGCTTCTAGTCCATTACCAGCTGTATATATTGTATGGATTTGAGATACCTGGCTGGAATCCTTCAAGGAATATGTACAGTGTACTATGAAGCGACTTTTAACTCATATTGAAAATAGGTGAAGACCATCTTTAAAGGTGTTCTACAAGTTGGCAACCAAATGCACCACTGGTGTCACTTCAGAAAGTCGAGCTGCAAGTACATGCAGAATCCCTCAAGAAATATTGTGACAAGGTTTTTCACTAGTGCAGGATATTGTACAATCTCAGTAAACTCAGATATAATATCACGGAACATTATATCTGACTTCAGCTCTATATAAATCCCATGCAAATTTGAAACTACATTTGTTAGCCAGGTGGTTAGCTTGGTGAAACAATTTCAAAATCATGCCCTACAGTTATTACACATAGTTGCACATGGTCTAATATATAAACATTATCCTGAAACAGTATCCAAATATGGCATCATCTCCAGACAGTGTGCGTGGAAAACTGTAAAGATCAAAGTGTTTACTCCCGTCGAAAAATCTGGCTTTGTTAGGGGGTAGAAAATATCAAAAGATTGTTCCATGCGAAGATGTTAATCTCCGTGAACTGAACGTCGATCACTGTCAGAGAGAAAACTTAGAAACTGTCGTGATTGGCTTATTAGGGGATCTCTTAGAATATCGGCGAACATTTCACACGAAGTTTTCATAGAATTACGTCTAGATGGTATTTCCCTGATTTACCATCTTGGTTTACCTAGATTGGATATTGTAACGCAACCTTGTTATCAAGAAATGTATCGGTATCTTGAAACTAAGAGTAACACATGTAAAACTTTACACACATAATTTAGACTATCTTGATGCAATAATATTTGAATAAAAATGTACCCGGCAAACAGTGGATAATAAGCCTTTCCTGACCAGGTATATGAGCCAATGCAATACATGTATGTAGCTAGATCAGCTGTATTGACTTCGTTATTCAGACATAATCTTGTCATTCCAAGACAGGCACAGAGACATACATACTTCGTTATTCAGACATAATCTTGTCATTCCAAGACAGACACAGAGACATACATACTTCGTTATTCAGACATAATCTTGTCATTCCAAGACAGACACAGAGACATACATACTTCGTTATTCAGACAATCTTGTCATTCCAAGACAGACACAGAGACATACATACTTCGTTATTCAGACATAATCTTGTCATTCCAAGACAGACACAGAGACATACATACTTCGTTATTCAGACATAATCTTGTCATTCCAAGACAGGCACAGAGACATACATACTTCGTTATTCAGACATAATCTTGTCATTCCAAGACAGACACAGAGACATACATACTTCGTTATTCAGACATAATCTTGTCATTCCAAGACAGACACAGAGACATACATACTTCGTTATTCAGACATAATCTTGTCATTCCAAGACAGACACAGAGACATACATACTTCGTTATTCAGACAATCTTGTCATTCCAAGACAGACACAGAGACATACATACTTCGTTATTCAGACATAATCTTGTCATTCCAAGACAGACACAGAGACATACATACTTCGTTATTCAGACATAATCTTGTCATTCCAAGACAGACACAGAGACATACATACTTCGTTATTCAGACATAATCTTGTCATTCCAAGACAGGCACAGAGACATACATACTTCGTTATTCAGACATAAGCTTGTCATTCCAAGACAGACACAGAGACATACATACTTCGTTATTCAGACATAATCTTGTCATTCCAAGACAGGCACAGAGACATACATACTTCGTTATTCAGACATAATCTTGTCATTCCAAGACAGACACAGAGATCAACGTGTCTAAAGTTTCAGGTTTGTTCATTTTAAAAAATCAAAACTTTTCTGAAAATGACACAATTCTGTTACAAAAACAACATCCTGAAAGAACCATACCTGAAAACTGATGGGTAGACAGATACATAAGAGATCGATGACACCCTTCTGACCAAAACTGGCTGGGGAGTAATTAATACGAGAGGTGAACCCGAATATGGATGAACAACATGTATGCTATACATACCCTATAAGCGACAGTCTTCTGCTGGCACCATTTCAGTAAAGAGTTACGTTTGGATCCTCCCATGTGTTTGGCTAGGATCCCCAGTGGGTCTTTACCTCCGGGGTCCCGTCGTTCTCCATCCGCACTGAAACAGTATATTGAACAATGTCCAGTTCAACAACCACAACTCCTGTCCATTGTACCAGACATGTGAACTTAACAAAAAACTTAATACTGTTGCTAACACAGGTCTTGTCTATAGCATTCTCAGGCCTCGAAATTTGGCGCGAACGAAACGATCGTTCACGTGTCGGTTACGCAAATCTGAAATGGCCAGAACGAAAAATCGGTTACGTGAATGCACTTCTTGGACATACGTTCTGGTAACAAAAATCCCAACCTCTTCTCTGTCTGTCCACTGTGCAAATTTTAACCACATGACGTGTGTCTTTCAGCATGTTTTAAAAGCGAAACTAAGTCGCAAACTCGGCTGTCTGTATTGAATTTGTAGACAACCACGTGGCAGGCATCTGTCTGTTAGCTTGCGCAGACTGTTTTGTCTATCCTGGGTTCAGGGCCGGCATACTATAATGTAATAAACCAATTAGCGGCCAGGAAACAGCTTTATCAAACTTGAACGCGTTGGAAGGGTTACCCGCAAGCCTCCTCGCTCCAAGGTTGTTGCTCCGTGGGGCGCTCTTCACAGAGCTAGCAGCAGAGGTGGCATGCAGAGCTCCTCGTGGAGGAATTATCTCGGAGCGCGGAGCTTGCGGTTAACACTCGTTGTCACTTCCGCCATCTCTAAATTTGCAGGCGGCGTGTTCAACTTCTCTTTTCAATCAGGATTTTAATGGAATCACAAGGAAATGGCGAATGAATTATACAGCCAGAGTCACAATAGCCAACCATGAATGGTGGAAGCGATTTACGTGTGCAATCCCATTCCCGTATGTTAACTCATTTGTCTGTTCAGTCGCTGCCCACGTGCTGTGGGACAGTCTTTTTTTTCACTCGTTGACGGTACACTGTTGTAATTACGTAACCGTTTTGCGAAACCAATTGGTTACGTAAAAATTAACATCGTAACCGAACAATAGGTTACGCAAGCCAAATTTACCGTAACCGATTTTTCGGTTACGTCAATGAACCAATTTTCGAGGCCTGCATTCTGATTATATGCACTCTGAGGTGATAGGAACTGGGAGGAAAATTAAGCTCTGTTGCAAAGGGTGTTTGTTTGACCTTGTACTGCAAGTGCAACTGTGCAATACCGCAATATGATAGCTGTATTTTGGGAATGTCTTATGTTGCATCCACAATGTACAGGGGTCAAAGTAATACCTGCCCGAGACCACCTAAACTTAGCACCTCTGGGCAAGTCTAAAAAAATATTTTGCCCTG
>JAVTVY010040011.1:0-17609 GCA_036873755.1 Hanleya hanleyi | reverse complement strand
GGTCTTGCTCGGCAATTATCGGTTTTACGCGCACGCGTCGTAGTAACATTATCGCGACCACGTGAAGAGATAGTGTATTGTGAATGTGAATTGATACTCAACCTCCCGCTGTTGGTAATATCACCAAGGCTTGTGGCATTACACAACTGAACAGATCATTTATTCGGGCAGTATGTTAACTATGATCATGGGGGTGAATGCTCTGTTATAATTATTTGAATAAGGTAGATTTCGGGGGTAAATAAATATAGCAAAAATGCCATCTTGTTTGTAGAAATGGTGTCTGAATATATTTGATTTATTGGTAAATTTTAACGTCTTTTATTTTAAAAACCAATGTCCAAATCTGTCATATGTCAATAAAAATTCATTAAAAGATATTACACTTTTACGACCATATCGCGTATTTTGCGTTCCATCAAACTTGTTAGGGCCTATCCACAACATACCAGTATGATTCATTTCTTTATTATCTGAAACAAGTATAATAAGTATGAGGAAATTATTGAAGTATTCATTGTTTTGAATAAATAATAAATGAAAGAACCACATGACGCAGATTGCTCTAGTAAAATTCATGCAGAGGCAGGACACCTCAAGTATTTGACAGTTGTCACTCGGCTAATTATTCTCAGGCCAACGTTTACTATAAATACACTGGATCTCAAATCAAAAAAATCTTTCAAGTATAACGTCAGCGATATTATTCAGAATGGCATGTATATCTGATGACGATGATTATTTGTTTTCGAACATATGCGATGCAGATCTAACTGAAATTAATCTTGCTGACATCAGTGATGAAGACGAGCCATATTGTCTTTGTGGTAAACCAAACAACGATAGAATGATTGGTTGCGATGGGTCACACTGCGAATATGAATGGTGGCATCACGACTGTGCCGGTACCGGAAGGAGATTGGATCTGCATAGAATGTACCCATGCTTCCAAAAAATCAACTCGTAAGTGTTTTGTCTGGCCATATTTTCGGATACTGCACATAAGCGACAGTACAGCCGAAGCTGCTCTAAGTGCCGGTCCATTTTTCCGTATATTGAAATATTTTGTAGTGCTATCTCGATTTGAATGAACCGTCTCAACATAATATTTGGCTTTTATAATCGATATTCGGGAACATATCACATGACAGAATAAAACCATATTCAAGGATGGTAAAGATGTGTTAATTATTTCCTTCCTGTTCATAACTAACTATAAAATTGTTCATTATATTGAACAGTTGAACGTATAAACATGTATTGAAATGACCACTGCATGTGTAAATAAAGTAAAGAAATAAAATCGCCACGAACCCAGCTATACGTGGTATCCAACAGTGCATATCAATATATTGTTTTATTTATATTTATTTTTTTAATTTAGACAGTTTACAAGGGCGTCTCAGCTAGTAATGGATGAACTGGGATATAGCTGTTCATAGTGAGACGTTGTTTGGGAATCTCATTTGTTGATTGGGGCCTGACGATTACTCGGAGATTATCCCACGGGGGGGATTGCTTATTAAGCGCCAATTAGCTGATAGCCTTAATATGGCACCTGAAGAGAAGAAAACGGCAAACTAGCGTTCACATAAACCATTTTTTTCGCTTTCCTGTTCATTGCTCCTTAATATGGTAACTTGTGGCTTGGAAACATCTATTCTCCCTTGTAGGCAGATTCATTGTTTCAGAGGTTTGAAATGCGGAAATTGAATTTATTTTGTCTTGAAAATGACCAATTTTCACATTTTGACAAAATCCCTAATGTATTTTAAATGGGGATTTTCCCATTTATTTACTTGTGGATTATACTTGAACGAGCGACTGCTCCCTCATGCCGTTTTGACCACACGTTACCATTGCGAATATGAACTTCCTTGCAAATTTTTGTAATGTTTGGAAATGCGGAAATTACCGAAATCGATTAAAATGTTCGAAAATGGTAAAAATGATAGTCAGTTTTCAACACCATGTAATTAGGGAAATTAGTATCGCACATACATTATAAAACTATCACCATAATCCACATCACTTCACATTTCTTAATATTTGCTTTGCGCATAATTTGTATCTGGTAATTCAAACTTATTATAAATGCGCAGGTTAGATGATTCACTTCCGCCCTGTTAATCAGTCGCCAACAGACCAGCGAATTTGTCAGGCGGTCACGCACATTGAACATCAAAGAAAGCTGTGGCCGCTGTCAGCTATTCAGTATACAAAGGCCCAGCGGGCGGTACTGCTGGTCACGGCACCTCGCCCGAGATAGTCGTGCCTCCATCTATTTTAGCTCCATGTTCCTACGAAGTAGGCTCTCATGTGCAAATTGTTCGGTAATGAGTGAGTGAGTGAGTGTGCCAGTTCATCCGAATCCTTTCTCCGGCAAAATAAGGAGAACCATGGACATTAGAACCTTGATGTTTGGCATGAACGTGCATTAGGAGGGCAAGGCTTTGGTGTAAGACCTCCCATTGAAAAGGTAATATCCTGGACAAAAGACTGACAATACAACTTGCAGCAGATGCTTTGTCAATTATATTTCGTGAGTCTTACACCAAATCGTTGCCATTAGGAGACTGTTACCAGCAAGTTCAGATCTGACCTGTTTGAGTGACCTATAAATCTCGAAACTGCATGGCAAAAACATGTCCTAATGCATACCTTACTTCGTAGGTCCTGTGAGGTTAGTCACACTGCCATGTCTAGTAGCAGATTATAAATAAATTTTGATAATTTTTGATCAAATAATTTATTTTTAGTCTGGGAGTTAAAAATCATTTTTAGCTTTTCTAGTTGTTTATTTAATGGCTTAGTTCCCAGATATAACTTAATATTAGCGATGACGGCAAAATATAAACGAAAATTGTAAGCTCCTACGAAGTAGGCTCTCATTTGCAAATTGTCCGGTAATGAGTGATTGAGTGAGTCCATTCGAATCCTTTCTCCGGCAAAATAAGGAGAACCATTGACATTAGAACCTTGATTTTTGGCATGAACGTGCATTAGGGGACTGTTATCAGCAAGTCCTGAGCTGACCTACTTTTGATGAAAATTTGACCTACTTAGGTGACATATAAACCTCGAAATTGGCAAAAACATGTCCTAATGCCTCCCAAGATCATGAAAATGCGCTAAATTAGGTCAATGCCAGTGTGACCTGACCTGAGCTAATGGTCAGTCTTTGGTCAAGGTACATGTACATAATTAAATCATATCAAACCTTACTTCGTAGGTCCTGTGACGTTGGTCAAACTGCGATTTTGGCAAATTATATTTTGATTAAATTTTTTAAAAGAGAGGAATTTATTATGTTCATCAATTAGGCCGTTGACATTTTTTACTGCCTCGAATTGCCATTTAGTAATTTTCTTCCCAGTCTGTCCCGGCGAGCAAAATCAAACAGCATTGTTTTTTTGGAATATGCCTATTTTTGAATTCAGTCGCGTCATGCAATAAGTAACTCTTTCCAAAACTCATTGCTAATTCCATTAATAAATTCTAGAAGACCAGTGGGACATAAATCTCACGCATCTGTGCCGATGGGATCTAAATTAACATTAAGTAACACTTTATAGAATGTCAACTCAAAAGAACGTTTTATTCACTTTATTTTTAAATATGATACAAATTATGGAATGTGTGGAAGCTCCAAACCACCATCGCCTTTTATTTTTACAAATAATTGTTTTTCGTTTTATTTTATCGGGCTCCCCCCCGCCAGATGTAGTGGTAGAAAACCTGTTCTATTTCTACAAAGAAATTATTCGATGGATTTAGTAGGACATTGAGTAAGTGGATCATAATTGGAAGTACCAGCGTTTTAATTATTGTTACCTTACCAATGGGTGTAATACTGCGTCTAAACCAGTTTCCTAGTAGTCGTTTGAAATTCTGCATTTTTTCAGTATAATTCAAGCTTAACATTTCTTCAAGATTTGTGGAGAATCGAATTCCCAGAAGTTTAAACCCTCCAGAGTCTCAATTTATTGAAAAGTGTGGACATATCTTGACCTCCTTTCATACTTCCAAGCCGAATTAACTGCGATTTTGCCATGTTAATTTTCAAACCCGAACATCTAGCAAATTCGTTGAGTATTCCTAAAGCTCTTCCCAAAGATTCCGTTGAACCGTCCATTAATAGTGTTGTATCATCCGCGTACTCCAAATTTTTTTAGTTAAGAATCTTTAATTCGAATTCCTTTTATATCTTTATTATTTTTTTTATCTTGATAGCTAATACTTCAGCAGCCAAAATGAAAATATATGGTGACAAGGGAATTACAGAATATCATGTGACTCAGTTGCGACCAATCAGGATGAACAATTATGGCACGAGGTTTAAACGAAAAAAGTATCACATATCACGTGTACAGCTGTGAACCAATCATATCATCGATATTTGTACATTATATAATACAACTTTATATTGTAGGCTTGTAATTACTCGCAACTTCGTGAAGCCGACTGACCATTGTGTTGTATCAAATGAAGGTCAAGGTCATCTACATCAATACTACAATTCAAACGATCCCTCGGTCAACTAAACGTTTCAAGTATATCTAGGTATATATCAGACAGGCTCAACATTCTGTAAAGCAGTGTCATAGACCCTCACATCTGCTTTGGACAGCAGGCAGACTTGATGTTACAGTTCAGCAGTCTCTTGGTCAGCTATTTTAATTATTAAAAAATTATTAATATTATTATTATTATTATTTATTATCTGTGAAACAAACCAGCTATTCTAGACCGAATTGTCGCGTTTGTGAAAATATGGATAAATGGGTTAATAACGGAGTTGATGTACACGAATGTGTATGACACACGAAAGACAATGTGCGAAATACAACCACCACAAAGTTTGTCAATCGGCCACACTATACAATAAGGTGTCCAACACAACAAACAGACTATGATGATAACACTCGTGGTCCTTGAACATTGCCGGTTCTGATATCTTATCTGTGACTGTACTGTGGAACGCCGTTCATCTGGTAGTCCAACACTTTTACATACCGGACCTGTTTGAGATAGGTCGATGTCAATATTGGTCAGAAATATTTCACATCTTCCAATTGGCGAGACGTTTTCGCCTGGTTGTGTCTCATTTTCGTCATCACTGGGACATATTGAGCCGTTGGTCATGGTGTTTGGTCGATCAGCCATACTTGTTAAATCGGGTGTTTTTACATATTTGAATTTTGCATTTTTGGCAGATACTCCTGCCTTCTTCCGCGAACGAGCACCCTTCACTCTCTTCTTCAGTGAGACAAGAAGAGCTACATAGGCGGTAACAAGAAACATAATCGGTGCAAAGTTAGCCACAATGCCCAGTGAGATTGCAAGGTATCCCGGGAGAAAGTGACATTTCCCGTCTACCAAAATGACGCTCCATCCATCGTTAAGGAATTGCCCTAGAAAAATTGCCGCCCAGATTAGAAAACCTAGGCTCCACATGGCAGCTGATATTATCACAGCCCGTCGTTTGGTGAACTGTGTTCTGTAAAGGAGAGGGGAGGTAACACACTTGTACCGGTCATAGGCGATGGCGTCAAGTAAAAGTACTGATACATACGTCAGCCAGTAGTACACAAGGATGTAAATGAGACAAAATGAGGGCCCCAAAGGCCATTTCTGGAATATCGCAATAATGACTTCAAAGGGAATGACAAGAAGACCTACACCCAAGTCAGCAAGTGCCAAGAAAGTTGAATAAATCTTGAAATTAGACGAAAACTTACAGTTGTTTCTCATACACAGAATTATAGTTATATTTCCAATAACGATCAGTACGACCACAAGCAGAGCCAACGAGGTAAACAAGATCGTCCAGGTTGTAATAGCGAGATGACCTTGTTGTTCTGGTGTTGTCGTGTTTCTATTACATTCTGTTAATAGTACACTACGGTTCTCATTTTCCGCCATACCTCAACTATATGAAACACTAGCGCATAATAGGTATATCAACATGTGATTAAGTCGAGTCTGATGAACTACGTCTGTAACAAAAGTGCGAGTGGAAACTCCTTAACACTCTGTTGTTACAGCGGGTCCTCGTCTCTGCTGCTGATGTCCAGTTTCCTCGGATAGAGTGCGTCCTCTTCTCTGCTGCTGCCGACCAGTTTCCGCGGTTAGAGCGCGTCCGCTTATCTGCTGCTGATGTCCACTTTCCGCGGTTATAGCACGTCCGTTTATCTGTTGCTTATGCCCAGTTTCCGCGGTTAAAGCGCGTCCGCTTCGCTGCTTCTCCTGTCCAGTTTCCGCGGTTAGGGCGCTTCCGCTTTTTTGCCGCTGATGTCCACTTTCCGCGGTTATAGCGTGTCCGCTTATCTGCTGCTTATGCCCCGTTTTCGCGGTTAGAGCACGTCCGCTTATCTGCTGCTGATGTCCACTTTCCGCGGTTAGAGCGCGTCCGCTTCTCTGCTTCTGGTGTCTAGTTTCCGCAGTACGGGTGCGTCCGCTCATCAGCTGCTGATGTCCACTTTCCGCGGTTATAGCACGTCCGCTTACCTGCTGCTTATGTCCAGTTTCTGTTGTTAGAGCGCATCCGCTTCTCTGTTGCTGATATCCACTTTCCGCGGTTAGAGCGGGTCCGCTCCTCTGCTAGTGATGTCCAGTTTCCGCGGTTAGAGCGCGCTCTCTTTTCTGCTGCCGATGTCCAGTTTTCGGGATTAGAGCGCGTCCTGTCCTCTGTTGCTTATGTCTAGTTTCCGCCTTAGAGCGCGTCCGCTCCTCAGCTGCTTATGTTAAGTCTCGACCTTGTAACTGAGGCAGCGTCATGAAATTGGACTGTTTTTCCTCATGCACAGAATTATAGATGTATTTCGGGTGACAACATAATTGTGAGTGAAAACTCCGTACACGGCTAGAACGTGTTCTCTTCTCCGCTGCCCAAGTTCCGTCGCCGCGGTTAGAGTCCGTCCTCTTCTTTGTTGCTTATTTTCGGTCTCGACGGTTAGAGTGCATCATCTTCTATGTTGTTCGTGTTCGGTCTCGACGGTTAGAGTGCATCATCTTCTATGTTGTTCGTGTTCGGTCTCGACGGTTAGAGTGCATCAACTTTTGTGTTGCTTATGTTCCCCTCGGTTAGAGCGCCTCATCTTCTCCACGGTTTGAACCTGTCGTCTTCTAATTTGCTTATGTTCAGCCACCACGGTTAGAGCACCTCATACTCTATGTTGTTATTATTCAGTCTCCACGGTTAGAGCCATTCATCTTCTAATTTGCTGATGTCCAGTCTACACGGTTAGAGTGCGTCCTCTTCTAATTTGCTTATTGGTCAGTCTCCACGGTTAAGGTGCGTCTTCTTCTAATTTGCTATGTCCAGTCTCCACGGTTAGAGTGCGTCTTCTTCTAATTTGCTTATGGTCAGTCTCCACGGTTAGAGCGCCCCATCTTGTATGTTATTGTTCAGTCTTCACGGTTACTTTGCAATATGTCATATTCGTTCTGCATATTTATTCTGTTGATCTGATTAACGGACTTTCTAAGTAAACATTCACTGTTTGATGAGTGTTTGATATGTATATATTTCTTCTTTCAACCGTGTGGGTGGGATGGTTTCTATTTGTGCTATCTTCTAAATTAATTCGCTTCTGAATATGTTGGTAAATAGAGAGGCTGTTACGAAATCAATATGAATAAAATAAATATTTACATAACACGGCAAGCTAACTTTCGATAGAATGCACCTGGACTAATCGCGGATTACTTTTATTAGGTTTCGTGCGTTAAACCAGCACCCAAGTATTAGTCAGTGGGGAATTCTGAAAAAAAGTTACTTAAACCCACCGAGCACAAGCTGGCAACTAATTCCTAGGCCAATACTCAATATGACAAATCCGAATTCCACCTTTGTACCATCAATTTTGTTCTGTTGGAGATTATATTTGCCCATCCACACATAAAAGCCTGTATTCATACGAAGTAGGCTCTCATTTGCAAATATTCCGGTAATGAGTGAGTGAGTTAGTAAGTTATGGTGGCCGAGAGGGGCCATCGTCACTTCGCCATCGTGCCATAGGGCGATAGAGCGATAGAGCGATGGCGATAGAGCGATGGCGATAGAGCGATAGAGCGATAGAGCTATGGCGATAGAGCGATAGAGCGATGGCGATAGAGCGATAGAGCGATGGCGATAGAGCGATAGAGCGACAGAGCGATGGCGATAGAGCGATAGAGCGATAGAGCTATGGCGATAGAGCGATAGAGCGATGGCGATAGAGCGATAGAGCGATGGCGATAGAGCGAAGTACATGACTGCGCATGACTACACCAAAACGAGACCAGTCGACATTTTTGCCTACCTTTGTGTTCACGGTATTTGTCGGTACAAGATTTTCATGGCGGTCAAAATGAATATCAACGCCATGCATACTAAAAAAAATTCTGTACAAGAAAGCGACTCTGAGTTGATTCAAGGAATGCCATTATGAATATATAAAAAAAAGATCTTTGAATAATGACACGGAGGGGGGAAGGATTGACGCTTATTAATGTTCAATTATTGGAGAACGTTGATAGGATATTAATTTATTGAGATTTGCCTCTCCATTGCACAAAGAACGGAATGTCTCAAAGAGCGGAGACCAAGGACCACTTCGTCTCTCCACCCTCAATAATTACGAGGGGGTGCCTTGAAATGGGCCGAAAATTAGTAGAGAAGCGTGTGAAATAAATCTAAAATTACATGGGGGTGTACCCCGACCCACCTCTTTAATTCTTCCTTCGCGGGTCTAAATTTGTCGTGACTGGTTTTAAATTGCAGTTTTATGCCAAGTACCAACATTTTCTCAGTGGATTCGTACTAAATGGAATTTAGACTGGTCACAAGGTGACTTTAAGCTATTAGGTCTTGTGTTTACAAACAATTTGGCCGAAAAGGTTGAAAAAATTACAAAGATAAATTAAAAGATATTGTCATACTCATGAAGATATGGTCCAAAATAGGATTGACTCCACTAGGACGAAATGTCATTTTAAAAAAGCTTGTTGTTGCCGAAACTCAACCATCTATTTTCCTCTCTTCCAAACCCACCCGAACCACTTATAAATGAATTCCAGAAACGCTGTTTTGAATTTGTTTGGAACTCGAAACCTGATAAAATTTTCAGAAAAATTTCTGTTAAACCACTTGAACATGGCGGTTTAGATAATCCTATTGTTAATATGTAATCCATGCACAAAATAGATCGTGGATTAGGATATTACAAGCTGATAATTCCAAGTGGGGTAATATTTTGAAAATGTATATGCCAAAGAATATAGACCCAATAGGAGTTGGTTCAGCATTCTTAAGAACTAATATTATACCAACGTATTTTGGAGGGACACGCTTCTAGCCTGGACAGAATTTCAAATAAAACTAGAGGACTGTCAAACTTTCTCGAATGAAATGGTACAATGAAAAAATTAAAATTGATAATAAAGCTCTACATTTAGGTCACTGGGATGGAAAAGGCGTGCGGGTTGTAAATGATATTTTAGATAATAACAGATTTTTTTTGTCATTTGACTCTTTTCAGTCCATTTATAAATGCGCAGCCAATTTTCTGGAATAATTATCAGTATGTCAGGCAAGTAGTATATACACCTGATATTAACGCAACTTGACGTTTAACTTAAAAAATTTGCATAGTGGGGAGAAAAACTACCTCCGAACACAGAAGAGTTCCAATTTTTGCAGGTCACTGCGCGGGTCAAGTGGTTGCCATGGTGACGTCATTTCCGGTCACGTGACGTTTGGGGCATGTATTCCTCCGCGGTGATGCGGTCGCGGGAAAAAGCCTCCGCGTACAGAAAAATAGTCTCAAATACGCGGGGAGCTGGAGGAAATTCTCCGGCAATCTTCGGCAATCGCCGGGACATTTTTGGGGGGGGGAGAGGGGCCCCTAGTGGACCGATTGGGTCGAGTGAGGTGTCAAAGTGAAGCGCTCCTCCAGGGCGATCAAGTAGTGGGTGGGTGTATGTAAAATTAGGATTTGTCCCAAAAATACAAAAAGCGGAACACGGACTTTACCCCTACAATAGGAGAAACCCCTATCAACCATGTTCAAAAGGGCTAATATCGGTCTCCGGCTTATCGGGCCTGCCTATCAAGTTATGGGTGGGTGCATGTAAATTGAGGATTTGTCCCCGAAAATATAAAAAGTGGAACACGAACTTTACCCCTAAAATCGTGCCTGATTCGCACATTTGCATCTGTACGGGAAAATGCCTGTATGTGTATAGGGTGGTCATTTTTTTGTGGATTTTACTATGGGTTGTGGTGTCTTGTTTTATTCGTCTCACCACGTAAAACACGATGGGAAGGGTCTCGGAGCTAAGCGGTGAAATTTTTCGAAAAAGTCCCTGCGCGCATGCGTAGTGGGTAAATAGTGCTGGATGGCTGTTTTGGGGTCTAGGTGAGCCCCAAGTGGTCCGATGGTGTCGTACGAGGTCTTATTTTGAAGCTCTCGTGGAGGAGCATCCGGCTGGGCTAATGCATCGTCCGTTTTCAATATTCTGCGCATGCGCAGTCTGGCCGTAGTATAGAAAGCAGGCATTTTGGGGGTGCGTGGGAGTGTGCTTGGGGTAGTGCTGGACCACTATTGGTCCAAATGGGTCGTGAGAGGGCTCAAAGTGAAGCTTTTGTGGGGTAGAGTCAGAATGGCGTGCTTTTTATTGCAAGTCGCGTCAATCTGCGCATGCGCAGTTGGGTGTAGTAAGTAAAGTGGTCATTTTGGGGGTGCGTGAGGGTGTGTTTGGGGTAGAGATGGACTACTATTGGTCCGAATGCGCCGTGGGAGGTGTCATTTTCTAGCTCTCGGGGTGTAGACCCCGATTTGATGGATGTCCACAGCATCTATGACGTCATCGGTGACGTCATCAGTACAAGTAGTAGCGAAAGTACATGTGCATGTACTATGTGCCTATACATGTACTATGTGCCTGTACATGTAATCTGTCCATATACATATACTCTACCAATGTACATTTTTCTTGTCCATGTACTTGTACTCTTGCGGGAACAGCACAGTATCCTGATAATATATACATCGCGGTGATGTGGCGTTAGTCAGCTTATCTGGCTAGTACTTCACACATTTATCGTTTTGAATTTTTCTTAATTATGAGAAATTACATATCAGACTGTATGTTTGTTGTCCATAATAATAACATAATTATGTATGACCAGACTGTATCTATGTTGTCCATAATAATAACCTAAGTATGTATGACCAGTTACATCCGGGGACCTTTGTTTTACATTCGGGACCTCATCTTACATCCGGGGTTTTCATTGTTTTACATCCGGGACTGTGGTTTTACATCCGGATGCTACAATATATGTCTTGTATTATACCATATCTGTGCTGTATTTTACAGTATATGTCTTGTATTATACCATATCTGTGCTGTATTATACCATATCTCTCCTATGTTATACAATATCTGTCCTGTGTTATACAATATCTGTCCTGTATTGTACCATATATGTCCTGTATTCTGACTCTACCCCACAAAAGCTTCACTTTGACACCTCCCACGAACCATTTGGACCAATAGTGGTCTATCTCTATCCCAAACTCACCCCCACGCACCCCCAAAATGCCTGCTTTCTATACTACGGCAGACTGCGCATGCGCAAAATATTGAAAACGGACGATACATTAGTTCAGTCGGATGCTCCTCCACGAGAGCTTCAAAATAAGACCTCTTGCGATACCATTGGACCACTAGGTGCTCACCTAGACCCCAAAACGGCCACCCAGCACCATTTACCCACTACGCATGCGCGCAGTGACTTTTTAAAAAAAATCACCACTTAGCTTCGGGACCCCGCCCATCGTGTTCTACGTGGTGAGACGTGAAAAACAACATCCCACAACCCATATCGCAATGAACATGTGTGAATTGCCAAGTATGGACCTATCCACTGAGCCATTGGGCCTATGGGCCTATCCAGACCTCCGTGAACTTTTCGAAAAATTTCACCGCTTAGCTCAGAGACCCTTCCCATCGTGTTTTACGTGGTGAGACGAAGAAAACAAGACCCCACAACCCATAGTAAAATCCACAAAAAAATGACAAATGTGCGAATCAGGCCCTATTTTAGGGGTAAAGTCCGTGTTCCGCTTTTTATATTTTCGGGACAAATCCTAATTTTACATACACCCACCAATGACTTGATCGCCCTGGAGGAGCGCTTCACTTTGACACCTCACTGAACCCAATCGGTCCACTAGGGGCCCCTCTCGCTCCCAAAATGTCCCGAAGATTGGCGGAGAATTTCCCTCAGCTCTCCGCGTATTTGGGACTACTTTTTCTGTCCACGGAGGCTTTTTCCCGCGACTGCATCACCGCCGACGGCTTCACCGCGGAAGAATACATGCCCCAAAGGTCACGTGACCGGAAGTGACGTCACCATGGCAACCACTTGATCTGTGCAGTGACCTGTAAAAATTGGAACTCTTCTGTGTTCGGAGGTAGTTTTTCTCCCCAATATGCAAATTTTTTAGGTCAAAGGTCAAGTTGCGTCAATATCAGTTTTATATACTACTCAAGCAGTACGGAAAGCAGCAAACAACATGAGATTTGGACTATTACAGAAACAATATATGATACCGTTGGTACCGCCCCCTATTTCACTATTAATAAATGTAAAAAAAGACTGTAAAATGTTATATAGAAATCTCTTGACCTTTAGATTTACTGTACTAAACAGTTCTTGAAAAAAATTATAGTGATTCGGAGTGGTATATATGGAATAATAATGTAACAAAGAGATAGAAATATAAATGGTTTCGATACAGAATTATTAACCGAATATTGACTACCAACATTTTTGCACATAAACTTTACCCTGATATATCTAACTTATGTACATTTTGTAGCAAAGTTCCAAAGACTATTATTCATCTCTTTTGGGAATGTGAACATATCTACCCTTGGTGGAGTTTACTGGAAAATTGGTTCGCTTCGGCGGGTGTTCCAATTATATTTTCTCCAGAAAAAGTTATACTTGGTCTTTTACAACCCAGAAATCAGCCACTCAACTACTGTATTTCTATTATTAAATTTTCTATATATAAAATGAAAGTAGTTAAAAATCCCTTGGTTGAAAAGTGTTCAAAACGCTTTAAATGTGCGTACGAAACCGATAAATATTTCCAATATAAGAACTGCGAATGGCGCTTGTTTTACCAGTATTGGCCATCGCTGCATTTACTGTTTAGACTCTTATGATGTTGTTTGCGTAGATAAATCGAAGTGTAATAACGATGTATCTGTTTGTTGTATAACATGAGTTTCTAATTACAAATACAACCATTTTTGTTTAGTACAATAAAATATTGTATGTACAATGTGTATTACCTAACAAAACCAAATAAGATATAAAAAAAATCAGTGTTTGTTCTATGCGATTTAGTGTTAAGTCCAGCCACGATCAGCACAATCTTAATGAATTATCAGTTTCATATGACATCCGCCTTTCTTTTTCGATAAAAACGCGGAAATGGCTGCGTTCGGCACCCACAACTTCAAATAATTCAACTTACGCATCGACGGACGAATTGGTCTTTTCTTTCAGAGGAGTTTGAAGTTGAATTTGACGAAAAATTACGAGACTATGGGTAAATCAGATCACCAATATTTTAGGGGGGGGGGGAAGAATGACCTCTTCTATTTCGATTCTACGTTGACTTTTTTACAAGCGTTAGTAGTAGCGTAAACCCTTTTGGAGGGGACTTTCACCCGGATGTAACTATGACGTCACAGGGGTCACTGAGTGCAAGTGTGGTGGTCAAAATGGCGGCCTGTGTGGTGGTCAAAATGGCGGCCTGTGTGGTGGTCAAAATGGCGGCGTGTGTGGTGGTCAAAATGGCGGCCTGTGTGGTGGTCAAAATGGCGGCGTCTGTGGTGGTCAAAATGGCGGCGTGTGTGGTGGTCAAAATGGCGGCCAGTTCAAAATGGCGGCTGTGGGTGGTGGGTTCAAAATGGCGGCGGTGTGGGGTGCAAGATGGCGGCGTGTGGGTACAAGATGATAGAATGTATATTCCGGATCGATTCCGGCTCTCCCGATCATCACAGGATGATCAGATATCTCCAATCGGGTCAAACTCTTCCTTCAGGATCAGTCTAGCATCTGTACCACCCTAGGGTTGAGCGTTTATTGTCCCGTGTATCTCCGCAAGAAATCAACAAACAAAATGGCGGCTCCAGGATGGTGTGGGGACGCCCTTTCCACATCACGGCGTCGATCCTAACCATAGCGCCATCTGCACACACTGACGCAAGGGAGACAACTCGTGTGGACCAAGGGTATGGAAATAGACGTGTTGGACCTAGGGGAGTCCCTAATGGACCGATGGGGTCGAGTGAGGTATCAATGTGAAGCATTCGTGAAGGGGCATCTAATGGGCTGGGTGTGGGGTTGAACTATCGGCATTCAGCGCATGCACGGTGGCCCAAGGGTATGGAAATAGCCATTTTGGAGCTAGGGGAGTTACTCATGGTCCAATGGGGTCATATGAGGTATCAAAGTGAAGCATTCGTGAAGGGGCATCTGATGGGCTGGGTGTGGGGTTGACATAGCGGCATTCTGCGCATGCGCGGTGGCCCAAGGCTATGAACATAGACGTGTTGGAGCTAGGGGAGGCACTCATGGGCCGATGGGGTCGAGTGAGGTATCAAAATGAAGCATGCGTGAAGGGGCATCTCACTGGACTAGTGGGTTGAAATAGCGTCATTCTGCGCATGCGCGGTGGCCCAAGGGTATGAAAATAGCCGTGTTGGAGCTAGGGGAGCCGCTAATGGTCCGATGGGGTCGAGTGAGGTATCAAAGTGAAGCCTAGGTGAGGAGGCATCTCACTGGACTAGTGGGTTGAAATAGCGGCATTCTGCGCATGCGCGGTGGCCCAAGGGTATGAAAATAGCCGTGTTGGAGCTAGGGGCGTCCCTAGTGGACCAATGGGGTCGAGTGAGGTATCAAAGTGAAGCATTCGTGAAGGGGCATCTGATGGGTTGGATGTACGGTAGGAATATCATGCGCAGACAGCAATGCGGAGCTCTCGTCCAATCAGAAGCGAGTATTTCAAATCCGACACAGAGTTCTCAGCCAATCAGAAGCGAGTATTTTGACCCGGTGCATTATGGGACATATCCAAGATGGCGGCACGTGTGTTCAAGATGGCGGCACATCCGGTGTCGGAAACTGGCCATTTCGTCGGGATGTGGTCACCTAGTGTCGAAAACTGGACCCTGTATGGGTCCCGGTAGACGTTTTGGAGCTAGGGGAGCCACTAATGGTCCAATGAACAAGTGTGTGACGTCACTTCCGGTTGGGGTGAATGGGGCGTGACCTCTGGCCATGTCTAGACTTTTCTGTGTCTGTCATGTACTGGGATTTTTTTCTCTACAATGGCGTTCACGTGGTGTGGTGGGTCTGCGCAAGTGTGTGACGTCACTTCCGGTTTTCACTAAAACGATCTCCAACTTTTCCGGCCCCGGCGGGCCCCGGCCCCCCACCGCAGCGCGCGCGCGCGGGTTCTCCGGCCGCAGCGCGCGCGCGCGCGTCAATGTAGGGAGAGGTTAAATCCACGCCTATTTCACCCGGATGTAAAAATGACGTCACTTCCGGTTTGGGTGAATGGGGCGTGACCTTTGGACATGTCCAGACTTGTCTGACCGCCATTGTTGGAAAATGGCGGCTAATGGCGGATAATGGCGGAAGGTGACCGCCATTGTGGGAAAATGGCGGATAATGGCGGATAATGGCGGAAGGTGACCGCCATTGTGGGAAACCCCCACAGACAGGTCAGTACATGCATTCCTATGATGTTCACGCATAATAAAAGGATTGATCTGTAATCTGTGTTGTTGTTGTTGCTCTCTTTTTTGGACTAACCCATCAGAATAGTACGTATCACGGACTACACCCGACGTCTAGGCGCGCATGTGTGACCTGGTCTATAAAACACGTCCCTCGGGATCCCACACCTTCATTTCTACGGTTGCAGAGCCATGGAGGAGATCCAGCCCTATGCGACTCGCATTTTACAGCATGCCACCGTGGTGAATTCATTCACGGGTTACCGAGCAGTGGTCCGGTCCATGTTTGCAGATGGCGACGACAACGAGGGGCGACGCCAGATTCTTAACGAGTTCACAGAAGCGGTCCTCGACAGAGTGCACTCGATGGAGAGGCGTGCCATCACTCACCACTACTGGACTATGACAGCCATCCTTGATGCTCGGGCTATGGACCACAAGCGCTCACGCCGGAACCAGCGACGGCTGGTTGGCCTCACACTAGTCTGTGCCCTATTGACCCTGGCGCTGTGGCATTGACAGTGGGACTATAAATACGAGGGTCAGACAGAGTGTGTGTCATTTACCCTTCGTCATTGGGTCAACCATGTCACCGAGAGACCTGCCCATAAATACCAGGGTCAGACAGAGTGTGTGTGTCATTCACCGTTCGACATTGGAGCAAGCATGTCACCCGTCCTACGAGCCATCCTGCCCCTTACACCCCGGGTGGGGTTACACGTCTATGAAGATAAAGTCACCCTGGTGGAAGACCGTGGAGATATTTGCTGGGCGCCCGCTGAGACCGTATCGAATACGGTGACGCTACCTCGTGACGGCTGGACCAAATTTAAACGGGTGTTGAGCGGCGAGCTCGACGGAAACCTCATCCACATAGACAATGCCATCTACGTATACCGTGCAACCTTCTTCCTACGCCTGGGCCGCTACCAAGACCCTACGCGAGGCTTCACCCTAGACCCCGATCTGTGGTCAGCCTTCGAGAAAGTGGTGCCTATTGTGGACCAGCTGTTTACACCGGACGAGCGATCATCACACCAGTTGGGGTGGGCTCGTGCTATTGAGGACGCGCTGGCTGAACCCCATGAACAACTGTCTAGCCATGAACCCGACGACGATGCCATTGATTACCCGGCTAGACTCAGTCAGCCCAGTGACATGACCACCTGATCCTTTGATCTCACGGGGTTCTCCCTATAAATACGAGAGACAGTCAAATCTGGTACCATTCACGTACTGACCATGACGGAGCATATAATACTGGCGTATCTCGGCTTGACCCCCGAGGTGTTCCTGCACGTGTATGCGGATAAGGTCGATATCATGGAGGAGGTGGGAGACATCTGTGATGCGGTCCCTACACAACCGTGCCCGGCTCACATTCGTCTGTCCCGGGAGGGCTGGACCAAATTCAAACGGGTGTTGTCTGGTGAACTGGACGGCGACCTCATCCACTTGTGTCACGATGTGTACATCCGACGCGGTCCTTTCTTTGCTCAATTGGCTCGGCTAGATGGGGGTACAGTGCATTTTACCCCTCACCCTGATCTGCATTGGAAGATGCCGTGGTAGATGTGGATCAAGTGCTTATCAAGCGGTCATCAGACGAGTTGGACTGGTCATTTACTATGGACACTGTGGAAGCCCACGAAGAAAATCAGAAAGAAACTCCGGCCCAAGATATGCCCGTTATAAATAAACGATAGAGCCAGGGTCCATCATCATTTGTCACCATGAAGCGCTGGGAGAAGGTGTTGGATAACTTATGCTACAGTCCCGACAGTCCGGCGGCCTAT
>JAVTVY010040010.1:0-19022 GCA_036873755.1 Hanleya hanleyi | reverse complement strand
CGAGTCCACATTTGGTGAAGCAGCAACCCACCCCCGTACAGCGGGCCTTCTTCATATCACCAGTCCCGGAATATCACCCAACCGTGAAGGCCCAATCCGAGGTTGAAGAACATAATGTGAACTCGAGGCTATGGAAGGATTTGTTCAAAGAAAGTATGGACGCCGAGATGGGCGAGATTTTAGAGGCCACAGGAAACAAGTTTCAACGCAAAGGGTATTCGAAAGAGGAAGCTGCAATTTTAGCCCATAACAGATTGGCACCCAGACTACGACGGGCTTTACGTCAGCAGTATGTCGACTTACTGACCCATATGAAATTGTTGGATAAGGATCCAGTCCATATGGAAATTGAAAGAACAGCGTCGATGTTAAAAACCTCGGGCATGAACTGGAAAGCGGCGTATGTCAGAGCAATAGCACAAAAGAAACATTTGTTCGAACGCATCATTAAACGTCGTTAAAGCGTTAAGAAAGTGTGTTAAAGCGTTAAGCGTTGAGACGAGCGTTAAGGCGTAACGACGGGCGTTGACGGGCGTCACTGCATTTCGATGAATTGATGTCAATTCCATGAAATCAGAGCTTCTGAGCTAATTCACCAGGGCGTTGAAGCGTTGAGCTAAGCGTTGATGACCGTTACTGTCTATAAAAGCGAGCGTATTCCCAAAACACACACAGTCGACGTTCAACCGTCAACATGGCTTATACTTGTTTTGAGTGTGAACGCACGTTCACCAGACATTACGATATGATGCGACACGAGAAAAATATACATGGGATTGAAGACGCCGAGGAGCCCGTTGAGGCAGATACTGATACAGAGATTGATGAGAGTGCATCGACTGATACCGAATACAAGATTGCTGACAGTATATCTACTGATATGGAGAGCTTGACCTCAGAGAGTCAGCCTACATCCCAGGAAAGTGAGGCAGAACCTACCTTCTGGGATCGTATTGTGACAGCAACTATCAATACTCACGCTGAAGCGATCGAGGACGCCGGAGAGGATAATTTACAACAGACGTACACCCAAATGCGCTCCCGCATCAGGAAAACAGCCATGGCGATCTATGAACCGTATACCTTACTACCGCTTGAAAAGAAAGACGACCCCACGCACAGGTCCATCATGAAGACCAAGCGTCATTTGGAAGAGGCTATGGGGCTACCATCCACAGAGGCCCTGGAAAATGCGATCAGAATGCGCAAACAACTGTTTCAGGACATGCTGCCCGAAGAATATCCAGGGCTGTCCGACGATGATTAGCATAAACGGTTCAGAATGAACATGACCGAAGAAGGAACTCTCTGAAATGGCGACTTCTGATTGGACAAGAATACATCTAACGGACAGGAACGAATAGGACAGATGCAAATGGCGGTCTCTGATTGGACAAGAGACTTTCTTGAATTGTAAACATACCCAACGCGGCTCCCCAGCGTGGGTATGTTATGATGGAGGGGAAAATAAACTATATGAAAAAAAACTTGTTGTTGTTGTTGTTCCCTCATGTGTCATCCTTGTTTTCTCTCTCCGGTCTATATCATGGCGTCAAGGCGCTAGCGGGACCCATACAGGGTGCAGTTTTCGACACTAGGTGACCACATCCCGAAGAAATGGCCAGTTTTCGACACCGGATGTGCCGCCATCTTGAACACACGTGCCGCCATCTTGGATATGGCCCATAATGCACCGGGTCAAAATACTCTGATTGGCTGAGAGCTCTGTGATGGATTTGAAATACTCGCTTCTGATTGGACGAGAGCTCCGCATTGCGTCTGCGCATGCGCAGAATGATATTCCTACCGCACACCCAACCCATCAGATGCCCCTTCACGAATGCTTCACTTTGATACCTCACTCGACCCCATTGGACCATTAGAGGCTCCCCTAGCTCCAAAACGGCTAGTTTCATATCCTTTGACTACCGCGCATGCGCAGAATGCCGATATTCCAACCCCACACCCAGCCCATTAGATGCCCCTTCACGAATGCTTCACTTTGATACCTCACTCGATCCCATTGGACCATTTGTGGCTCCCCTAGCTCCAACACGGCTATTTTCATACCCTTGGGCCACCGCGCATGCGCAGAATGCCGCTATTTCAACCCCACTAGTCCAGTCAGATGCCCCCTCACATAGGCTTCACATTGATACCTCACTCGACCCCACTGGACCAGTATTAACTCCCCTAGCTCCAACACGGCTATTTCCATACCCTTCGGCCACCGCGCATGCGCAGAATGCCGATACTTCAACCCCACACCCAGCCCATCAGATGCCCCTTCACGAATGCTTCACTTTGATACCTCACTCGATCCCATTGGACCATTTGTGGCTCCCCTAGCTCCAACACGGCTATTTCCATACCCTTCGGCCACCGCGCATGCGCAGAATGCCGATGCTTCAACCCCACACCCAGCCCATCAGATGCCCCTTCACGAATGCTTCACTTTGATACCTCAGTCGATCCCATTGGATCATTTGTGGCTCCCCTAGCCCCAACACGGCTATTTCCATACCCTTCGGCCACCGCGCATGCGCAGAATGCCGATACTTCAACCCCACACCCAGCCCATCAGATGCCCCTTCACGAATGCTTCACTTTAATACCTCACTCGATCCCATTGGACCATTATTGGCTTCGCTAGCTCCAAAACGGCTATTTTCATACCCTTCGGCCACCGCGCATGCGCAGAATGACGCTAGTTCAACCCCACACCCAGTCCATTACATGGCCCCTCACATAGGCTTCACATTGATACCTCACTCGACCCCACTGGACCAGTAGTCACTCCCCTAGGTCCAACACGGCTATTTCCATATCCTTGGGCCACACGAGTTGTCTGCCTTGCGTCAATGTGTGCAGATGGCGCTACGGTCGACGCCGTGATGGGGAAAGGGCGTCCCCGCACCATCCTGGAGCCGCCATTTTGTTTGTTGTTTTCTTGCGGGGATACACGGGACAATCAACACTCGACCCTAGGGTGGTACAGATGCTAGACTGATCCTATTAACATGGTACAACACCTATAGATTATGTTTATTACTATTATATGGCTTAGAGGTTTTTTTGAGGGTAATGTGAGGGTTTTTTCTCCCCGTGACGTCCCAACCGCCTCGTTTGCTCCCTTGCGCCGTCTAAAAACACCGTCATTTTACAAGTAATTAATTAAAATTAATTAATTAATTAATTAATTTATTAGTACCCATCCTCCGTATGGCAGAACTGTACAACCCAGAACAAGTCTAGACATGCCTTGATCACGTGATCGTCAGGGAAACCCCCACTGGGGAATCCCCTCCCGTGACCTCCAAGTTCCGCCTCAAATACGCCCCAGGGGGGAACAAAAAAGTAGGTAAATGCGCGCTGTAATCACGTAACACTAGCAGTTTTATATACTGCGCATGCGCAGAATGACGATATTTCAACCCCACACCCACCCCATCAGATGCCCCTTCACGAATGCTTCACTTTGGTACCTTACTCGACCCCATTGGACCATGCAGCGTATTTCCAGTCTGGGGACTACTTTTTCTCCGCGGAAGCTTTCTTCCGCGACCGCATCACCGCCAGACCGCATCACCGCGGAAGAATACATGCCCAGGGGCCCTTTGCCGGAGCTATAGTGACCCGGAGTTACCTCCCCCTAGATTGGAACTCTTCTGTGTTGGAGGTGGGAAAGGTCAGTCACGTGACGTCATCTCATTTGCATAAATCGGCTAGAATTTGCTCTTTATATACTACTAGCGTCTACAGGCGGCTGTTTATATCACGCAACCAAATCTGACGTCCGATGCAAATTCACTGGTCGTACAACCGAAATTCAAAATACTACAGATCTACGATGGTGTGCCATACAAGGGCGTTAAATTTTAGTCACGTCTCCTCAAAATCAATTGATTGACCACGATGGGGTTTGGGACACGCAGACACACTTGTGAATCGTGTGTCGCCATTATTTACCCAAGTTGACATGGCTTCGTTCGTTCGTACACAACTTGGCTAGCCATTATTGCGGAGCGATATCCGATATTTTACCGTATTCTGTTTGGTCTTCATCCGGCGGAGAACAGACTCGAAAAATCTGATTAATTACAGGCTTTTCACACTATTTCTGAAACATATGTTGTCTGAGCTTACGAAAAATACAGATATGAATAACTTCCGTATCATCCAAGAGGTGTTGTAGATCTGTAATTTTCAACAAGTAGGACATGGCGGGTTACGTTGAGGTTACCATCCTCCCCATAGCGCATGCTCCATTTCACAGGCTCATTTATCATCCCTGTCTTCAATAGCGGAAGTTGATCTTTACTACGTTGCTATGACGTATATGGGAAAACCCACGTACGCACGGTTCAGTTTAAATCCGGCCGAACAACTCCTTCAGTTTTGCACGTGAGCGAACTACTTTTCATATGCTCTGTCCAGATAAACAGGGAAAATAATCTCCAGATAATTCTTTTTAACGCTAGGTCAACAGAGGTGTTATGCAGACTTGAAAAGTAATCGAAATGTTCGGCAAACATCTATTTTACTATATATGATATCACTTCCGGCGATGTGCGCGCGTCCCCGAATCCTGTCCAAAAATTTGACTGGTGGCTGGGGTATTATTAGACCCCCAGCGAGGTGGCTGGGTGAACGGCTCAAGGTTAACACCCTCATCTCTATCACCAGACTTACACCACCCCCAATGCGAAGACATGTCCACTTTATGTACTACTATGGTTTCGTATACTTTACACCAGAGGCCGTGTTAAAACTTGTCTACCATGGATATTCCCTCCACATTTCTCTTCTACCGTCGGCGTGAAGGTTAGCCATGGTATTCGCAATGCCAGTGTCAGATGTCAAATACTACCTTCAGTGAAAGCTCGGACTACCAATCTACAACAACTTATACCTCTTTAGAAATAAGCTATTGACCTGTATGTACTAGACGTCTAATACGCGTTCAAATAAAAATTTCTGAAACATATGTTGTCTGAGTTTACGAAAAATACAGATATGAATAACTTCCGTATCATCCAAGAGGTGTTGTAGATCTGTAATTTTCAACAAGTAGGACATGGCGGGTTACGTTGAAGTTACCATCCTCCCCATAGCGCATGCTCCATTTCACAGGCTCATTTATCATCCCTGTCTTCAATAGCGGAAGTTGATCTTTACTACGTTGCTATGACGTATATGGGAAAACCCACGTACGCACGGTTCAGTTTGAATCCGGCCGAACAACTCCTTCAGTTTTGCACGTGAGCGAACTACTTTTGATATGCTCTGTCCAGATAAACAGGGAAAATAATCTCCAGATAATTCTTTTTAACGCTAGGTCAACAGAGGTATTATGCAGACTTGAAAAGTAATCGAAATGTTCGGCAAACATCTATTTTACTATATATGATATCACTTCCGGCGATGTGCGCGCGTCCCCGAATCCTGTCCAAAAATTTGACTGGTGGCTGGGGTATTATTAGACCCCCAGCGAGGTGGTTGGGTGAACGGCTCAAGGTTAACACCCTCATCTCTATCACCAGACTTACACCACCCCCAATGCGAAGACATGTCCACTTTATGTACTACTATGGTTTCGTATACTTTACACCAGAGGCCGTGTTAAAACTTGTCTACCATGGATATTCCCTCCACATTTCTCTTCTACCGTCGGCGTGAAGGTTAGCCATAGTATTCGCAATGACAGTGTCAGATGTCAAATACTACCTTCAGTGAAAGCTCGGACTACCAATCTACAACAACTTATACCTCTTTAGAAATAAGCTATTGACCTGTATGTACTAGACGTCTAATACGCGTTCAAATAAAAATGTTTGGACTCCGACGTTAATTCACTTGAATATTTTATATTCGAAAGGAAAAGACATTCTGCATTGAGGTATATATTGTAAAATTCTACTTCCAAAACATATCACAAAAAGTAAGTATATCATCGATAAAATTAGGAAAAACATGTTAAAATTTCACCATTTTCACACACAAGACGACCTGTAAATATACGATATTCGCCGGTTCAGCTTATGCTGTACTCTGGTGATTCACTCGCGTTGTTCACATCCATGATTAACAATGTTCTGGATTCTATGAGGAAAGCCGAAGAAAATAAAAATTCCAAATCTGAGCTGCTTGAACTGCAAACTAAATGCTGCAATAAGATCTGTTATTTTCGAAGAGTTGTGCCCCTTGATTTAATAATCTGAGTCGAGATAAAGAGAACAACGTGCGCACCTGTGGTAAGGTAGAACAAATGCATACTAGGTATATAACGAGAAGGCATTCCTTGTTAAGATGTCTGGTCCGGAGGAATGGGTTATCAACGTCTCTTCTGAAACTTTCCACCCCACTCCAACATTAGACCAGATTTTTCTTAAATTTGTTTTCTGCACCAACATGTAAAATCAGTTTTACAGTTGAAGAAACTGACACGCAGAATGTGTGATATCACATGCATCACCGCGTGCATATTCGACTAGATTACCATTGGGGTAGACGCAAATATCTATAATATTTTACCACAAGAAACATTGAACATTTTGACTTGTTTAATTTGATTTATAACTTGGTACATTGGTCACTGGGATCATCCCTTTGAAAACATATAGCCTATTTTTTTCATATTGCAGTGTACGGTATTATTATTTGTTCGTCTTAAACACGAGGATATTCTGAATTTTAAAGTTGTATTATACTGTGTTGTATTAATCATGGAGGTAGAAATATTTCTAACCGTCCTGTATTTAATCCAGGAATCTGACAGGCCTGGGACCCATATACAGGCTGCTCCTCGAGTGCGCATGCGACAGCACCCCAGTTCATTTCTACCCAACGCGCGTTTCAATATGACACAACACACGACCCACTTTACGTGTGGCTCACCTATACACCAAAACGCCCACTTCCGCACCTCTCCCACTAGAGTGTATGGGTGCATCCGGAAATGCCGTAGATCATCCAAACATGCCCATGCGCATCCGAAAATGACTTTTCTCTACTACCCCTCAACTGCGCTTGCACATCACGATCTGACCGGTTCACAGGAACAGGATCCCAGTCGTAATTCTACACGACAAGCGCTTCACGACATCAAACACGACACATTTCGACCACATATGACCCATGGCCACCCAGTCACATTTTTGCGGAGCCGTAAAAGGGGTATGACAAAAAAAAATTGGCCCCTAATAAGTTATTATGTCGTTATAACGACTTAATCCACCAATGAAATTCAGTCTTACCTCTGCCGCTTTTATTTTGTTAACTGACAACTGCTCTCAAAACAGCGGGAGGGGCTAAACACTGGATTATAGTTTTGATGATTTTCCGCAGAGAATAACATATGTGATACAAGTGCCGTAATCCTACTATCATAATGCACCACAACACAGCGTTTTGCATGCGTAAATTCGACACTTTCTGGGAGAGCCGTTCATAGACTGAACAAGACTGAACTTATGGAGTTTTACATCTAGTTATGAAAAATGGAGAGACCCATGCAATCAAAAACATGAGAGTGGGAACTGAGCTCCGGATCGAGCAACGGTTTAATGTTCATTCAAAACAAACAGAAAATATACCGTCGAAATGCACCAGAGCAAAATAAATCGAACATAATGTATGTAGATTAACTTTCACTTTTGTTTCGCATAAGCACGCATCGATATTGAAAAGTATCACACATTATGCCCCCATTTGACATTCTGGTAAAACACATACAAATCACGACTAACACTTCACACGTGGAGCGCTCGTAGCCATAATGTTTGCATATTCAACATCGAAATATGGTACGCTCACAAACCACATAAATAGATGTCTGTTTAATATACCAATAGATACTCTGATTACATAATCCACATTCGTTTATTTTACATATAATTTTAAGATATTATTTCTACGTGAAATCCCAGGGTTCGCTGATCTCTCTCTCAAATTTTTTAACAGGTTTAATGAGGGGTGGGGGGGGGGGGCCCTGACCCCCACCCCCCGTAGATCTGCCCTTGATAGTGCATATCTAAACGCTGTTTCACCGGGAAGTTGTCAGCTAACAAAATAAAAGCGACAGAAAATGACGGAATTTCATTGGTGGATTAAGTAGTTATAACGACTTAATAAGTCGTTATAACGACATAATAAGTTGTTATAACGACTTAATAAGTCCTTATAACGACTCAATAAGTCGTTATAACGACTTAATAGGGGCTAAAAAAAATAAATCCATGTCCCTTTTACGGCTCCGTACATTTTACACTCTAGATCACAACCCAACGCACCCTTTCCCCATTCTCGGGACCCAGGTCTATCAGGCCTAATAAACTCTGGGAGATTATACGAAAAGTTCAGTTATTTGCTGTTAAATTCTATATATTCTATATAAGCTACATATTCTCTGCTATTTTCTTCAATTGTGCACCTGAAAATCCCAAAATCCATAATCTAGACATTTGGTTAATTGAAATAGGTTGAGGTTTACACATTACCCGGTATAAAACACCAAATTAAAAATATATCTAACTCAAAGGAATGTTCCAACGCACTCGTCGTAAGCCTCAACTTTACCCGACTCTAAAAGTGGAAAGCGTCTACAGGCGGCTGCTTATATCACGCAACCAAATCTGACGTCCGATGCAAATTCACTGGTCGTACAACCGAAATTCAAAATACTACAGATCTACGATGGTGTGCCATACAAGGGCGTTAAATTTTAGTCACGTCTCCTCAAAATCAATTGATTGACCACGATGGGGTTTGGGACACGCAGACACACTTGTGAATCGTGTGTCGCCATTATTTACCCAAGTTGACATGGCTTCGTTCGTTCGTACACAACTTGGCTAGCCATTATTGCGGAGCGATATCCGATATTTTACCGTATTCTGTTTGGTCTTCATCCGGCGGAGAACAGACTCGAAAAATCTGATTAATTACAGGCTGTTCACACTACTTCTGAAACATATGTTGTCTGAGCTTACGAAAAATACAGATATGAATAACTTCCGTATCATCCAAGAGGTGTTGTAGATCTATAATTACATGATTCGAAAATGGCGGGTTACGTTGAGGTTACCATCCTCCCCATAGCGCATGCTCCATTTCACAGGCTCATTTATTATCCCATTCGCAACTTCTCGGGGATCTCCGGTTTGAGATGTCCCTCGAAGGCCATTGACGCCATATTGGACTAGAGCGTGGTCATGTGACGTATGACTAGACCATGTGACCACAACAGCATATAGCCACTGGACCCCTCAATGTTGAGGAAGCAGGATTTCAGCCCCATTTCACACAAGGTCTGTACCTGATCATCCATTATACTATTGAGGGGGCAAATTACGATGACGATCATGGGCCTCTGTTTTTCAAATTTGGTTTGGAAGAGCCACGGAAGCATGTGGAAAATCGTACTTTTACCATAGCCCACCACGTGTGTTTCGGTCTGTCAGGGAACTGTCAGTGACGTCACGGGAATTATATCTTGCCAATACGTGGCGTGTGTACCATTTAAACTGATGGTTTTCTATTGAAACGTGCTTCGAATGAAAAGAATAAACAGTTTTTAGAATATCTGACGTAAATCAGAGACTCGCAGGGAAATATTTGCTGGTCGGGGATTAAGGCTTCCGCGAGAGTGATTGGCCTTCGGAGCCATGCGTATTAAACCGTTCCGGCGCGTCACATCTGGAGATTCATAGGAAATTCATGTTGTCGTCCCCAGAGCGTAGAATCGGTCCCCTTCGTAGATTTCCGCTCGGGAGTTCCGAATGTTATCATCCCTGTCTTCAATAGCGGAAGTTGACCTTTACTACGTTGCTATGACGTATATGGGAAAACCAACGTACGCACGGTTCAGTTTGAATCCGGCCGAACAACTCCTTCAGTTTTGCACATGAGCGAACTACTTTTCATATGCCCTGTCCAGATAAACAGGAAAAACAAGAAAACTTATTGATGCAGATGCATCAATGCCGGCGGAAACGTTTGTAGCTTATAATCTGCGTATTACAAGCCGATTACGTGTGCAACTGGTGAATACAGGTCACGATGCACATTATGGTAAAAAAAAAAACGTCGATTTGTTTGTTTTCCTTAAAGGTTTGACTAATGTAGTTCGCGCAAGAACCCATCTGGAAAGTGTGGGGTTAGCCGGAAGTTAAGTGCTTGCTGGCAAAATGCAAAATGCAAAATGTCAAACTAGGACTTTGAAAGTAATGTTCTCTGGTTGACGTATTAAGTCATTTCATATAGCCTGATGTAAGAGATCGCGCTGTGGCATTATACGGGACCCATCATCAAGCCACTATTTCTTTATTGATGTGTGTCATTGTGAATTAAGCCTAGATCGACTTTCTCTACACAACAATCCGATCCGCGTGTTTTACTGTTTCAAGTTTTTAGTAACTCGCAGTTCAATCTCAAACATTTTGCTGCAGACGTACACATGGTACAGGTGAATAACTTCATCATGTATGGTCATCGATTTGGTCTCTCAGCCATAATAAAATAGTACTAAAGAACATTTATTCGATGAATTCATTATAACAGAATTAATATTAATTTGTTAACCACGAACGGGTGATACAATCCTGTCGTTTTACGATCTAAAACTAGCTGGATCACTCAACGGCACGTCTGTGAAAGTATGGTTCGAGAAAACACCTGTTACTCGTCCAATATCAAGATGGCGGCTCCCATGTTTAGCGAATTCAGAAATCCGGCGGCATGGCCGCCGGAAATAATCAATCTGTAACCATCTCGGTCATCTATACGCGGTAAGACTGACCCTGGGATCGTGTTTATCCATTCTCAGCCTACTTTCGGCAACCACAAGAGGGAATTTCTTGAAATCAATACCGCGTGACTTCGTCAGCCAATCAGCTAAAGTCTACCGACGTAACCCCAACGTAACCCGCCATTTTCAAGTCATGTGCTGCCCTACTTGTTCAAAATTACAGATCTACAACGCCTCTTGGGTGATACAAAAGTTATTCATACCTATATATTTTGTAAGCCCAGGCAATATCTGTTTCAGAAGTGGTATGAGAACCTGTAATTTTTCAGATTTCTCCAGTCTGTTCTCCGCCGGATGAAGGCCGAACAGAATCCCGTTAAGTACCGGATATCGCTCCGCGATAATGGAGACACACGATTCGCAAGCCATCTTATGGATGGCGAAGTGTACGCAAATGGGAAAATAATCTCCAGGTAATTCTTTTTAACGCTAGGTCAACAGAGGTATTATGCAGACTTGAAAAGTAATCGAAATGTTCGGCAAACATCTATTTTACTATACATGATGTCACTTCCGGCGATGTGCGCGCGGCCCCGAATCCTGTCCAAAAATTTGACTGGTGGCTGGGGTATTATTAGACCCCCAGCGAGGTGGTTGGGTGAACGGCTCAAGGTTAACACCCTCATCTCTATCACCAGACTTACACCACCCCCAATTCGAAGACATGTCCACTTTATGTACTACTGTCGTTTCGTATACTTTACACCAGAGGCCGTGTTAAAACTTGTCTACCATGGATATTCCCTCCACATTTCTCTTCTACCGTCGGCGTGAAGGTTAGCCATGGTATTCGCAATGACAGTGTCAGATGTCAAATGCTACCTTCAGTGGAAGCTCGGACTACCAATCTACAACAACTTGTACCTCTTTAGAAATAAGCTATTGACCTGTATGTACTAGACGTCTAATACGCGTTCAAATAAAAATATTTGGATACCGACGTTAATTCACTTGGACATATTATATTCGAAAGGAAAAGATATTCTGCATTGAGGTATATATTGTAAAATTCTGCTTCCAAAATATATCACAAAAAGTAAGTATATCATCGGTAAAATTAGGAAAAACATGTTAAAATTTCATCATTTTCACACACAAGACAACCTGTAAATATACGATATTCGCCGGTTCAGCTAATGCTTTACTCTGGTGATTCACTGGCGTTGTTCAATTCCATGATTAACAATGTTCTGGATTCTATGAGCAAAGCGAAAAAAAACAACTTAAAAATCCAAATCTGAACTGCAAACTAAATGCTGCAATAAGATCTGCTATTTTCGAAGAGTTGTGCCCCTTGAGTCGAGATAAAGAGAACAACGTGCGCACCTGTGGTAAGGTAGAACAAATGCATACTAGATATATAACGAGAAGGGATTCCTAATTAAGTGTCTGGTCCGGAGGAATGGGTTATCATGTCTCTTCGGAAACTTTCCACCCCCACTCCAACTTTAGACCAGACTGTTTTTCTTAAATTTGTTTTCTCCACGAACATGTAAAATCCGTTTTGCAGTTGAAGAAACTGACACGCAGAATGTGTGATCTATACAACAACAGGTATATCAGGGGTGATGCATCAACGCGTGCATATTCGACTATAGCTAAAGATTCATAGCGTCTCCCTTTCCGTAACTTGAGAAAATGGGCCGCCAAGAATAAAAATACAGAAATGGCAGACTAAATGGCCCTTCGTCGGTCATATATTAATTACAGACGTTAAAATTATCCTTATTGGAGCCTCAAAATCACCTGAAATCACCTGAATGGCGGCCCATTTTCTCAAGTTAATGAAGGTCCAATAGGGCGCAAAGGTAATAATAAATGCGCCATGGAGATGTTCGAGTTACCAACAGGGAAATGTATTTGTCGTCGGCAAAGCGTTGAGGGAAGGGAGACGCTATGAATCTTAGATATCATGGAGGTAGGACCTTCCTGTATTTAATTCAGGAATCTCACAGGCCTGGGACCCACTTACACTGGTCTGAGGGCAGTGAAAAAAAGCCATGAAAACACGAAGAAAACATTAGAAGACGAGAAATTCCAAGTTTAAAAATAGCTTACCGCCGGGGTATTACATACAGATGAAATATTACAATATCAGAAAGATTGAATCAACTTGACTCAATAGTTTTGGGTACAGATATGATGGATCCAGAAATTTTGGATTAAATGAGATTTTTACCCAAAATATTTGGATCAAAAGGACTCCAAATTTTGAGAAAAAATCTGTGGAGTCCGCACTTCTTTTCCCCCAAAATACTGGGTCAAATTGACTCAGTCTTCCTAGCAGTGTAAGTACACTGTAAAAAAGGGTGCTGTAATTTTACAGCAAAAAGTGCTGGCAAAAAGGGTACCAGCGGTTTTCACTGTATTTTGCAGGATGCCCCGATCTGTTTATCTGTATTTCTACAGCACATGTTGTAATTTTACAACAGTGGTAGTATTGCATAATTACAACAAAAATACTGTTAAATCAACAGAAATAACTGTACGAATCCATGATCAGCAGAAAGTCTATTGGCCTACAGCATTTGAAGAAGTCAAGTTCCCTGGTATCTCTCTTTCAAGAGAGAAGAGAAGAAAATTCCCAGAACGTAATGGTTCGGTTAAATATAAATTTATATTCAGCGCCACCGATAATATAAGAACAAACACATCTCTTTCTATCATCCTGCACATCAGCTTTGTGAAATGGTGCAATATTAGAGGCTAAGTTGGTCTTTGAACATGTACATTAACTCCAACGACCACCCCCGAGGATGAACCTTGGCAGGCAAACTCATTTTTCCTCCTTGCACATTTGTACTGTACTGAAGTTTTCTGTGTATTATAGATGAAAAGATCTGGAAAGGTATACGAAATACACCTCGAAAATAATGAACGATATTTCTACTGAATGTAAATATACACTAATAATCTTACTGTAATTTTTTTTTTTTTTTCTTTTTTGCAAATTGATCGTGAATTGACGCTCATTGAGAGCATTTGAGCAGTGTAAGATTGTAGCAACTGAACTTTAAATTTGTGCCAAAATGTCTTATGTGCTGTTATCGGACATGTTTCGTCACCAAGCGCCTCCACGCAAAGTTTCTCGATACATATCGCATGCTGATAGCAAACTACGGGCGTAGCATGAAAGTCTCTTTGGCGTTTCGTGTCGTAAGTTGTGTCTAATCCCGCTTAACCCAGGGCTAGGGATCGTGTGAACCCATGTACCGTACTTCAAGATCCTCATACGAGCAGACACAATCAAAGCGTGACTGAGATACATCAATCTCCAGATAACTACTTTGCAACGAAAAGCATATGCATTAAGCATACTGATCAGCGATATGGATTAGATATTTCACGGTGAAATATCATAGAGTTTTCCCGGCATCACTGAAAACGGTCTCTCCTCCAGGAAAGTAGCCTATTTTTATGTATACTATGAATTTTCACAATTATTTTGTGCTAATCTTATTCCCGATGGCGTCAGTAGTATAGTCTACCATTTTAAAGTCGCATTGACCTACTTATTTGTTCCCCCGGGTAAAATTTAAGGGGGTGGTCACGTGGCGATCACGTGATCAAGGCATGTCCTGACTTGTTCTGTGGGGTTTTTCCCACAATGTCGTTGACATTCGTGTCTCTTCTGTCACCTCACGAAGAGACACGGAGGTCACCGAAGAGACACGGAGGTCACCGAAGATGTCACGGAGGTCACCGAAGATGTCACGGAGGTCACCGAAGAGACACGGGGGTGACCGAAGATGTCACGGAGGTCACCGAAGATGTCACGGAGGTCACCGAAGAGATACGGAGGTGACCGAAGATGTCACGGAGGTGCCCGAAAAGACACGGAGGTCGCCGAAAAGACACGAATGTCACGGAAAAACGTATAAAAGTGGGAATTTTTAGGGCATTGCTGCATTCATTGGCCTATCTACGGTCGCAGAGCCATGACGGAGACCCAGCCCTATGCCACTCGCATTTTACAGCATGCGACCGTGGTTAATTCACTCACGGGTTACCGAGCAGTGGTTCGGTCCATGTTTGCAGATGGCGACGACAACGAGGGGCGACGCCAGATCCTGAAAGAGTTCACAGAAGCGGTCCTCGACAGAGTGCACTCGATGGAGAGGTGTGCCATCACCCACCACTACTGGACTGTGACAGCCATCCTTGATGCCCGGGCTATGGACCACCAGTGCTCACGCCGGAACCAGCGACGGCTGGTTGGCCTAGTCATGGTCTTTGCCCTATTGACCCTGGCGCTGCGGCATTGACAGTGGGACCTCACCATAAATACGAGAGACAGTCACAGTGTGCATCATTCACCCTTCGTCATTGGGTCAACCATGTCACCAAGAGACCTGTCCATAAATACGAGAGACAGTCAGCGTGTGTGTCATTCACCCTTCGTCATTGGGGCAACCATGTCATCAGTCCTACGAGCCATCCTGCTCCTTACACCCCAGGTGGGGTTACACGTCTATGAAGATAAAGTCACCCTGGTGGAAGACCGGGATGTCTGTGGATGGGGTCCGGAGTTCACATCGACTACGGTTATCCTACACCGTGATGGCTGGACCAAATTTAAACGGGTGTTGAGCGGTGAGCTCGACGGAAACCTCATCCACATCGAGAACGCCAACTACGTACACCGTGGACCCTTCTTTGCCCGTGTGGGGCGTTACCACGATCCTACGAAAAGCTTCACCCTAGACCCCGATCTTTGGGCAGCCTTGGAGAAAGTGGTGCCTATTGTGGACCAGCTGTTTACACCGGACGAGCGGTCATCAGACCAGTTGGGGTGGGCTGGTGCTATTGAGGACGCGCTGGCTGAACCCAATGAACAAATGTCTAGCAATGAAGCGGAGCCAGACGACGAGGCTATAGACTATCCGGCTAGACTCAGTCAACCAACACAACGGTGGTAGAAACTTCGACCTCGTTATAAATAAGCGATACTCTCCGGGTCCATCATCATTTTGTCACCATGAAGCGCTGGGAGAAGGTGTTGGATAACTTATGCTACAGTCCCGACAGTATAGTGCATTGTCGGCTCTTTATCGAGCGGCCAAACCCCAGGGAATACAACGTGCTCAAGTCCGAGATTGGTTAAGACAACAAGACACCTATACCTTACATCGAGCTGCCCGTCGCCATTTTCTACGGAATCGGGTAATCGTGGGAGGACTAGATGCCCAATGGCAAGCGGATTTGGTCGATATGAGTGCCTTTGCCAAACACAACGAGGGGAATCGGTATATCTTGACGTGCATCCATATCCTGTCAAAGTATGCGTGGGTGGTACCCATCCGGACGAAAACGGGGGCGAATCTCATAGCGGCGTTCAAGGACATCTTCAACACTGGACGCAAATCCCTGTATTTGCAAACCGACGAAGGCACGGAATTCCTCAACCGACCGTTCCAAGCCTTTCTCAACAACGAGACCAAGGCTTCCGTGGTGGAAAGGTTCAACAGGACATTCAAAGGCCGCATGTATAAATATTTCACCTATAAGAATACAAGACGGTACATCGATGTTCTCCCGAAACTTGTGAGTGGTTACAATCGAGCCTATCACCGGAGTATACAGAGAGCCCCCATTACCGTGACCCAACGCAATGAAGCCCAAGTTCGGCGTGTCTTGTACCCCATACAATCGCAACGAGCACCGAAGGAGATGTTCAAGGTCGGGGACCCTGTACGGATCAGTAAAGTCAAGGGCAAGTTCGAGAAAAGTTACTTACCTAACTGGACCGATGAGCACTTCCTGATTAAACGGCGCCTACCCCGACAACAGCGAATCTATGAACTGGAAGATCTTCAAGGGGAACCGTTGCAAGGCACGTTTTACGAGATGGAATTACAGCCTGTCGTAAAAACAAAGCAAGACTACTACACGGTGGAGCAAATTTTGAAAACCGAACGTCGACGTGGCAAACTGTTTCATTTCGTCAAATGGCAAGGCTGGCCCAGTTCCTTCAATTCCTGGGTCGCGGCCAACCAGGTGAAACGACTATAAAACCAGACACCACAGCCATCATCCTTCATTCCACGTTCGACCATGAACACGGTGCAACCGTCTCTGAACACAGCGTCTCCCAAAACGCGAAAGCGCAAGTGAGTTTTGTGGTGATATTGCTAACCCTGCTGAGTGTGTTGTACGGAGGTGTGTTTTACGACGTAGCCTATCTCGGCACTATACTCAACCAACCTAGAACTCCAGCCGCCAGCCAAACCAGTCTACAGATAGCACCAGTCAACCCCGTATCGAGCCCAGTCACCACCACACCCTGTGTACAAGCCACATCGAGCTCCACACCAAGTATACAGTCAACACCGAGCTCCACACCGAGCTCCACACCAAGTACGTCTGAATTACAAGCGTCTAGTCCGTCATTCATAATCCAGCCGTCGTCCATTAGAGAATATCCGCGTCCATAATCCAAAGACCTATTCCATTTTCCACATAACAGTATTAGCACCAAATTCAAAAAGACAATCATAGTATACATAAACATAGGCTTGTTTCACCGGATTTCATCCCTCACAGTGAACAGACAACGGCGACCGACGTTGTACCCACCACCACCCCAGTTCACTCGTACCAAATTTACAAGAACGGATTACCACGACAGAGGATAACTGTCGTTAGCAATTGGTGGGGAACCCCGAGCGCTGGGCCTTTATGCAGCGTGAATCGCCCAGTCGTGCACGACGACTCTCACCACACCACGAGTGGGAACCGGAATCACCTCCCAAAACACCACCACGGCGGGTACCTACTTTTTCACCCCTTTTACCACGCCACCCCCTGCAACCACCAAGATCTAAGTCACCGCGACCATCACGACGATTAGCGCCCAAGGGCTGGGAGAAGTATTAAACCCGGGAGCAGCAGCAGGAAAGCTCAGTCGTCATGTTTTACCTCACCCTACCCAGTAACAGTTCGGCTGATGTGTTTCCTGACAGCACCTTGACCAAGTACGTGACCCAGTTACCGCAACCGTTGCATTTACCTGGACGCTGGGAATGTGGACTCGTGGATATCCAATACCCTTACTCGTGGTACAACGTGCGAGCCAATGAAGTGTGGTATGAGACGACCTACGAAGGACAAGAAACCCGACTCACCCTACCCGAAGGCCAATACGATACTCCCAAGGAGTTCATGGATGGACTGAGAAGTCTGATGCATTATAAGTCTCTACGGGACGTCACGAATACTTCACAACCCATAAAAACTTTCCCCTTCAAAAATCATGTGGACTTCGATTACAACGCACACAACGACAAGGCCTGTCTCACGCTCAGTCCCAACGTGAGTGCTGAACTCAGTCCTACCCTACAGCAAATGCTGGGTCTCAATCTACCAGGGTACGCTGGCCCCACCGGCGAGAGAGCCCACATCCCGATGGACATGCGTGGTAGTATGTATGGCCTGTACATCTACTCAGACGTGGTCGATGCACACATTGTCGGAGACAGCAACGTACCTCTACTGCGCGTCTGCCCGGTGAAAGGCAAGTATGGAGCTCAAGTCACCCACAGTTTCAGGCACATCGTGTATCTACCGGTCAGTCAGACCGATATTAGCCCCATCGTCATCGATATAAGAGACGACACCGGTCAACCGATTGCATTCGAGCGTGGGAAAGTGGTGCTGACACTTCATTTCCGTCAAGTCCGAGCGGTTCACTTTGCATAATGAAGGTGCCTTATCAATGCCATACAGCCAGTTACGTCGATCACTACACCAAACAGGCCGGGGTAGCTTTCCTGTCTTTGCAGGTACACGCATGCAACGAGGACATGGGCTGGGGAACATACTCGGGAGCATCTTCAAAACGTTCCTCCCCTTGGTGACGCGTGGGGTCAAAGGGATCGGCAAACAAGCGGTACGCAGTGGACTGCAAGTCGCGGGTGATGTCTTGGGCGGTGCGGCACCCAAAGAAGCAACTGACCTTTGACCCCTGCGCGCGCTAGCGCATATTGACCTTTGACCTCAGAAATTTGCATATCACGTGACAGAGGTCAAAGGTCAATGAGTGCACTTGGAGCTCAGAGCTCGGAAGTGACATTTGCATATGACCTCTGTGAGGTCACTTCCGCTTCCGTTCACGTGACCGGAACTGACCTTTGACCCTGCGCGCAATTTTTATCCGGTATTGTTAGCGCGCGCAGGGTCAAAGGTCAGTTCCGGTCACGTGAACGGAAGCCGGAAG